>CANXYI010532502.1:0-16794 GCA_948208565.1 Hura crepitans | reverse complement strand
TATTGTGCTCACCACTAAGTTATAAGTAATCTCATAGACAAGTGCACTACACTCTATCATGCAATTCAAGATCACATTGAGGCCTATTATATTCCTGATCTAGAAGTTTAGAAGCTCCCCTTCTCTTTTTTTTAATCTTTTAAATACTTTTCATTTAATAAAAATAATAAATTTATTTTTAGTCATTTGTATAATTATATTTTGACTTTAATCTAGAAGGGGGAAAAGCTTAGATCACATCAATGTTCTAAGCTCATTCCTGAAAGATGGATCAATGACTAATAAGCATCACTAAGAATCAAGCATCACTAGAAATAATACATTGACATTGTAGAAGTCACAACATACACACACATGACTTCATGCTTCCATGCATATTACTTAGGCTTAGTTATGCATTATTCATTCGTACATGAATTAACCATCCATCATGTATCACATTAACAAGAATAACATGCAGACCTCACCATGCATTGATATTTCGCAGACACATATCATCTATCATGTAGACTTCATTTTAAGTGTAACTTGCATCCATCATATATCCACATTATGTCTAGGCATCTCATAAAAGTTACATCCCATGTATACACTTGCCATACCATAACCCATCACATAATCCATATTATATCTAGGCATATTATATACATATCACATGCATCGCCAATATTCAATCTTACAATCATCCATGTAATTTAAGCATAGCATAACATCATTAATCCTCAAAGCACGCATCATATCATATTAACAAATATATCATGCTAACTAAGAGGATCATCCTTCACCCTGGCTCTTTAAAGGAAAAGACTTAACTCCTCTAATTCCTTCAACACTCTTCACCACAAAAATGGCAACCAGACCTAAAACCAAAGCCAAAAGTCAATTTGTGACTAGAAGCATGTTTAACAAAGTGATGGCAACATTAGAACAAAGAATAATAACACTCATAAAAGAAAACGTATGAGAGAAGTTTGGAGTCCAACAATAATGTGCTCTAAAGAACCTAATGGGCATGAATTTAACTATAGGGGCAAGCAATGACCAAGCAACTAGGCTAAGGAAGATTTCCCATAGACTTTCCCATCTCAATAAGTCTTTTTCCATAATGCTCAAGGAATTAAAAGAAGATAACCTTCTTCAACCCTTAATACCCAAATGATGAGTGACTTAACTAACAATTGCAAAGCTCTTTATTAACCCATCCAAGATCTCATAGACCATGGCGTGACACCCGACCCTAAAGATCACTCATTTCTGAACTTAATCAACATTCCTTAAATCTCTAAAAAATAAGGTTCTATCTTTCTGATGTTCGATCTGCTACCTTATGAACTAACTCTTAACTAATTACAAGATCCCAACAATCAAGGATATGGAAGGATCTAATGAATATGTGAAAACCATCCTTATTTTCTTTTCTAGTTGTTTTCCTGCTTTTATGTTGGAACAATTAAGGTTTAATAAAACATCATTTTGACCATTTTTCTGTACCACAATCATTGCATAACATGATACTTTTGAAAGTGAGTTGAGAGAATTAAAAAACCAAAAAAGAAAAAAAGAAAAAGAGAAAAAGAAATAAACATAATCAGCTTAACCCGCATCTATTACAAGCTATACATGATGGCTCGCCACCGTTACACACAATTTTGAAGCTTAAAACTTGATCTTTCCTTGTAAAGCATGAGAAATATCCTTAATGTGAGATGAGAGAAAGGAAATAATAAGCTATGTCTAATTACACTCAAAAGAATGTCTTTTGTTCAAATCCTAAAAGAAGTCCAAATTTAATAGGCTCTAAACATAAAGCATCAAACTCATTATATATATTCACTTTCAAAGCCTAAAAGTTTGTGGCAATCACATTCAAAAGCCGAACCTTTTTTTTATTTCATGCCCACACAAAAATACAATAGTAAATAGATTTGAATTAAGCCTCAAACAATTGAGCATTCCCTCATCAACTATGGCCACCCTTATTTAAAAAGAAATTAGTTTTCTAGTTATTGCTAGGCCGATCAACCAAGAGCATGAACCTAGGCAAAAGTTAGGGAAATACAAAAAAAATATTCAGTCAAAAAATCTTCATAACTAACTAATAATAGGGATATCATCAATGTGGCATTTGGAAAGGTCAAAAGAATGACATTCAAATCACAAAAATTCTAGATGCTAGGGGCATAAAGTCGACACCCACAATGAACTACTTATGAAAAGCTCTATCACCCATGGGAAGAGCTCCAAAACATACCAAGCCATCTTAAAAGGTGTAAGTCTAAACTCAATTGATCAAACAATCATATCCCAAGCCTTAACCAAATGAGGATAAATTGAATTCAAAAAAATATAAAAATGAATAAAAAGTATAAAGAAGTTTGCTATGTTGAAGACTTATAAAGGGTAGCATAGGCAAAAATTAGGGCATACCTTGCTAGATTGAAAACATACAAAAGGAAGTCTAGGAAAAAATTAAAGGTTGAGAGAAAATATTTGTTTCGAAAATCTTTAGACCAACTAAGAACAAGAGTACCATGTAGTGCAATCACATACATTTGCATGCTTATTCATCGTAATCATTCACTCTTTAGGCACACATGCTTAAGTGCCCTCCATGGCAAATTGACATTTCACCTAAGCCTTGGCCTTCCCATTGTTCACCTTAACTCAACTACTTTTTCAACACCTTCCCTAGCCCTTCCATCATGATAACTTGACCTTTTTCTTTAAGAGACATCTTATTATCATTAGCCTAAATTGGCTTACAACTTTATAACTTTACTCTTTTCTCAAACCTAACCTTTTCTTATGATAACTCTGAGAGGAAAATGATCCCAATAACAAAACATATATTGACACATGAATTTAGAAACATTGTCACACATGCATCACAAACAATAGGCTTACTCACTCATACTTATTTTCACATCCATTTTAGGAAAAAGTATCCAATTTACCTTTTCATACATTTGCCTTCATACATCCATCACAAAAAAAACATTCATTTGCTATTGGAGAAGATGCATCCATTGTTCAACATACATCAACTTCCACCATTCATTCATTATAGCAAACAAAAAATGTACCATCATTCAACATGTATTTGTCTTCACCATTCATACATCGTAAGAGATGATTCATTCATTCAATCATATAGGAAAAAGTCATATTCATGTCTTACACGCATTAACCATTCACCTAGATTCCTCATGCATTTAGGAGAAAATAACTAAAACACATGCATCAATACAATTATTAGAAATGCACTATTCACCACTCATTCAAAAATATACCTTGCTATATTCCTTAATCTAGAAGAGATTAGGAACCAATTTGCCTATCACTCATTCATCACCAAATTCATTCACCCGCACTTATCCAAGAAAGCATGTAGTCAATAGATATATATCCTCCCATTTATGACATATCCACATTGAATCACTCTATCACCACATTCATTCAATAGAATTATTTAATTCACCACATAAATTAACTACTTTCATGATTTCATGCTCATTCATAGTATAAAGTGCATTCATTCAATAAAGTTATCTCACTAATCACCTTCATTTTTTAACATGTATTCATCTAAGATAGGATAGAGTACATTTATTAGTTTAAAAGAATATTTGGTCACCAATCACAAGACATGTTCATACATTTAGACATGTATCAGCACATTCACATACCTATATTAATTAGGCATTAATGCATCTAGTATGTAATCACATGCTTCAGGCATATAACATATATACACATTCATTATGTTCACAAGCATTAGTGCAAATAACTAGCTCACATAGCTCAAAAACACAAAAGAGAAGTAACATGCATGTGCACAGTCACTCGCATATCATAACAAAGTTTCATGCATGGCATTACATTCATATCAGTCTATATCAATTTATACTTGCACATATCTTTTAGCCATATAGGTCATGCACACTCACCTACATTGGCCATATGCTTAAATACATTTAAGCCTCTAACTCATCTATCAATCATGCACTTACATCACACACAACACATGTGCACATGATGTCACACACATACTTGGATGATATTAATGTCCTTAACACTAGATATGGTTTGAACCATTACTTTAGACTCATTACTAGATTCGGTTTGGTCAAATCTTTGAGGCTTATCACTAGAATTATTGTGAACAACTCTTTCAAACCTATCACCGAATTTTATTTGGTCAACTCTTTTAGACCTATCACCAGATTCAGTTTAGTTAACTCTTTTAAACTAATCACCAGATTCGGTTCGGTCAACTTTTTCATATTTATCATCATATTCAGTTCGATCAACTCTTTTATAATCATTACTAGATTCAATTTGATCAACTCTTTTATAGACCTCACCAGATTCAGTTCAATCAACTCTTTCACACCTTATCACTATATTTGGTTTGGTCAACTCTTTTAGGCCTATCACAAGATTTAGTTTGGTCAACTTTTTCAAACCTATCCCCAGATTTGATTTAATCAACTCTTTTAGACTCAGCATCAAATTCAGTACAGTCAACTCTTTCAGGTCTATCACCAGCTTTGGTTTGGTTAACTCTTTCAAACCTATCACTAGATTCTATTTGGTTAACTCTTTTAGACTCATCACTAGATTTAGTTCGATTAACACTTTTAGGGCTATCACAAGATTCAGTATGATCAACTTTTTAAACTTAACACTAGATTTAGTTCAGTCCATTAGTAACTTATGAACTTGAAGACAAGCAAACACTCGTATTTAGTGTAGTTTTCTTCATCTTTAAACATCTTGAAATTTTTTTCAAAAAAAGTATGCACTCATATTTGATGTAGTTTATCTTCACCTAGAAGTAATCATGCACCCGTATTAAGCTTAGTTCTTTCCTATTTAATGTTTTAATCTCACTTGAAGACAAATAAGCACCTGTATTCAGTGTAATTTATTTTCCCTAAAAGGAAAGCAAGCATCCATATTCGATATAGCTTAATTGTAAGCTTTATCTAGAAACATCAAAGCAAAAACATATTCTAATCTAGTTCGATTTTTTACTTCAAAGGCATATTCGATGTAGCTTAATTCTAATCTATATCCATATTCGATGTAGCTTAATTCTAATCTAGAAACATCAAAGGCAAATAAGAACCCATATTTGGTGTAGCTTTCTTTACAATATCAATTCTTTTTTGTAGGAAAGATAACACTCAAGTTTGGCAAACTTTTACAAATGATTTAGAGGCAAGCATTCATATTCAATGTAGCTCTACACTAGGTAAGTATACTTTTAAGTATCTTTAACTAAAGTATTTAGATGTGCATTATTACTTTAGCACTTCATAGCACACACCAAAGTGGGGGCAACTGTAGATACCTTGAATTTAGATCAAGGGCTTTCTTATGTTTGTAGACTTTAACCTAACCTAAAAATCTCATAGTACGACCCTAATGCAAAAAAATGGGAATCTTTGTCGGTAGCATCGGCCTAATCCTAAAGCTTGGGGGTGTAAGGCAAATCCCTTCCATTATGGACCCATTCACCTTTTTCGCCCTATGATGATCACCAAAGGCAAGCTCTTAAGCAATATCTCAAGCACTTTAGGAAGCAAATATACATGAACCTATTTTAAACAGGGTCTATACAGACACACTCCATCTATGTTCCTACAAGCCTAATTAGCTATACTAAGCCTAAAGCCTATGATCTGCCCATGCAAGTACAAGTTCATTTTGTATGGACTAATTCAAACCTAGCTTGAAGCCTATAAACTTGCATGAAAGCATAGCACCTAGGCCTGTATGGATTAAGACGTATATGTCTGCACAGACTTACCGATGTAAAATCTTCCAAAAGTGGGATCTTCCTATTTGGACTATAATTCCTAATCCTATTAGGATTTTACTTCCTTTAGATTGGAAATTCTTAAACCTAAGCCTATAGATACCCTTCTTAGGTATGAAGAAAGGAGAGGCTAAGAATCAAATTCATAGTAGCTAAGAAACCTATTTATGAGTCTAAGAGAAGACTTTAACTAGGATATGATCTACTAGTCCTATGAGCCTCACCTAAAATAATTCTTTCCATACACCTACACTTTTGTGCTATTGCTTAAAGATTTTATACATAAGTTAACATCTAAAGTCTATTCTATATATAATTGATATTATGTTTTATGGACCTATGATCTCTAAGGATTGATCATAAGTAAGGTGATTCTATGTAATCCCCACTTTGAACATAAGAGTAAGTCATGGTTTTAAGTTATTTTATATTGTATAATTAACTACCATTACATCATATTCATTATATTATCTTTGTCTTTAATTTCATAGACTTAATTATAAGCATGTTAACGTCCATATGGACTTATGTTTTTGACATGGGTATGATATGTTGTTCGCATAGACTTATGTTCAGTAATAGTGTTTTATTTTTCTTACATATCAAGCTTTAATATATCTTGTTTACCATGTTGCTGTTATTCTATGATGTTATCATGTTGCATAATTATCTCATTCTCTAAAATGCATGTTGTTAATATATCAAAATTACTGTATAATCTGCAGGACTCTCTCTCATGACGAACATAGTCTATACGGATAATCCTATTTCATTCTTGTATATTCTATCTTTAAGTCTATATGGACTCGCTCTCATGAGGACCGTAGTTTGCATAGATATTTGTTTTGAATTTCAGTTTCACATGTATTTTTTACTTCTTGTCTTCTATATGAATCCATTATTTAATATCATTAAACCACTTCCTTTGACTTGTATGCAAGTAATCTTTCTCACTAGAGCGAAGGTCTAGACGAACATAATATCCCTTATAAATAGTAGTCTACATGAAAAATAGCAAGAGGGACATAGAGTCTGCACAGAGTTATGACACATAGATGGGACTATTTAAGTGCTTTACTTTTTTTTTTTGGTTTTGTACTTATAGTATCCTTTGATTTATTTTGGGTTTTAATAATTAGTTAAAAAACTTGTTTTACATGCTAAAGCCCAAATATCATAATAAAATTATTTTCTAATTAATCAATTGGTGTTTTCTAATAAAATTGCCTTTGGGTTTTCTATAATTAAAAGTCATAAGAGATATTATATTTTAATAAAGGCCAATATGCTAGAGATGGGTGTTGGGCAATTTCTACTAATTCCTATAAAATTATTGGTAATTCTTAGGTTAAATAACTACTAATCAATAACTCGCTTTCTAGATGTACAGTATACATTGTTGTATACTTTTAATACTGTAATTTATCTTTATACATCCAAAGGTTAAATGGATGTTTAAATATAATGCATGCTTGTTTGATACAGGAATGATAAATTTTATGATATAAAATAAAAGGTATATTATTGGGGCATAAAGAAGATCTAAATTCCAAACCTTTCTAGGATAGAAGATTAGAGGTCTTAGTGTAGAGGCCAGCTAGTGACTCCACTAACTACTTTCATCTCTAATAAAAATACTTAATCTCTAAATCTTGTTTTAGTACATGTTAACTTGCTATCATCTATCCATCTTAGTTGAACTCCGACACCTCTATGTATCTCAACTCATATTCCTTCTACAATGCATTAATACTACGAACTAAAACACATTCAAGTACTCTACTTACTAACACATTGAGTTATAATAGTTAGATATATACATCCTTATCTTAATATAGTTTTTACATGCCATTTCAAACATAAGGTACTTTAAATAAAAGAAAAAACTATATATATAACCACTTCTAATAGACTAAGATCTTGATGCTTGTTCCAGTACTTTTGGTGCAATTGGTGTTGTAGCTAACATTTTCATATCTCGATAACTTGTTTAAGGTAAAACCTACGTGCTGAGCAAAATACACTCAGTGGTACTCTAGTATATCTAGGTCTCATGATTTAATAATTCAATGAAAAGCTAGGTTAATCTATTTTAAGGTGAGGAAAGGAGTGTTATTGATACAACTTACTAGATACATGTGAACTAAAATTAAAACTAGCATTTGAATCTTATCGTCTCCTGTATATAACTTAGTTTCAAATTTATCAGTTACTATGTCGTGCATATAAGAAAAATGAGCAAGTATAATTTGGTAAACATGCAAATGGAATCATGTAAATCTATTATAATACAAGTGGAATGCATACTAGAAATATTGCAAATACTTATACATTATCTTACGACCTATCCATATTACTGACTTGATATTACTTTACTTACTACTAGAATCTAATTTATAAGTTATAATATTCATTTGTATCTTAGCCTATGATAGTCTATTAATGTATTTATGTATATTTTAAGTTAAACCATTTGATTTTCATTAAGAATATAATTTGTGAGAGCTATTTAGAGCTATAGGTGACATATTTCTAGGTTTACCCTATGGTAGGGTAACTAGGGCTGATAAAACTATAAGCTGATAGATATTGACAATGAGGGTTTTCCCATTATCCTATCATTGCTAAAAGACAATAAATATTTGATCAACTGATAAATATCAGTGCCCTTTGCCACTGTCACTATAAAAAGCTAATGTTGCATTAATGTCAAGCTATAAGCTATTATAGATCAGGATAATAATCCCTTTCTAGCATGCCAAAGCTACCCTAACGTAGATTCTAAAGGGTTTACCCTAGGCTATAGGTCATGAATTTTACATTGCTTAAATTTAAGTGCACTAGTTTCTTTAGTTCTATTATATTATAAGTTTACAATTTGCCTGATTTACTACATTTTAATTCAATATAGGTTTCATAGATAATAGCATTGACATAACAAAAGAAACATATATTCTTTACTGAGATAATCTCACTAATCATAATGCTATCAAATTACTCTTAAGTAGTTGATGTTGATCTTTAATGTTTATATAGATTAGATTAATTAAGAGAATTAAACTACCATCTATGATTATGCAAGAAATCAAATTTTTTAATGTCATTTGTAAACTATTTAGCTTATCTCTTTAGCTGGGCAATTCACTTGTATACAAAAACTCCATTACAAGAACATGATTAAACTATTTAAAACATGTGTTGTGTAATAAACACGAATTTATGTTTATATGCAATTACTCAAAGATGCATATATGCTAAAAAAATCTATAAATTGTATCTATAAATAAAGTCATCTAATTATTATTTTAAAGCTAGGTTAATCTATAAATTAAAGGAGAAATAAGTACATTTGTTAAAGTCACCTCCCTCTTTACTAACCTTAAACCATAGTAGTATTAAGCTTAAAGTTGAACTCGTATGCTAAACATATTCCCTCGATTATGCAAGTAATATTGTATATGATGCATTATTACCTAACCTTGTTCTTAGGACTTTATCTAACATGATTCCAACTAATATATATGTGTTCTTGAATAAAACCTATGTTACCACCGAATAGTCCATTCCCTATAACCCATAAATTCTACTTGATCTGTGCAACCATGCTTTGAAGGTGTAGATGCTACTTTGAATATAGAAAGTAGCTAATGCATTACATGGTTTATTGTGTAAACAAATCATCTACCATAGACCCACACTCTGGGTTACTATGAATGCAAAAATGATCACTACTTAATCATAACTATCATCTTTCTTAATTATTATGTAATAAAAAAAAGCCTAAGAAACTTGAAGGACAAATTTACTTTAGCTAGTCACTAGGGAGATAGGAGATTAATATTAAGGTGTTTAAATGCTTTCCCCTTTTTTGCTTATCACACTATTGATTCATGATGAATCATGTTTTAAGTTTAATAATTATAAACTAGGTACAATTGACTTCTTATGAATGACTAACATGAAACATTAGTTGTTAAACTCTCAAAGGCTTAGCAAGACATTGTTTATATTTCAATTATTAATGTACAACAAACTATGAGAATTACACCTAATGCACGTTCAATTATGGATGCATAACTTGGGATTGGCTCACTACCTTAAGCACTAGTCAAAATAATTTGTGTTTAATAAGAAAACATTATTTTTCAAAAAATCTAGTGAAGCATGAAATTAAGGGAGAACCTACTTAATCTTATGCAATTTGCTTTTGTTTTGCCTACTACTTTTCCTTTTTTTTGTTTACACTATTTCTGACTCACCATCATCTTCAGTCCCTATAAAACATAGCACTTTCTTAAATTTTATTCTCGCATACTTATTTCTATTTAGCAACAAATATAAAAAATTAATATTTATTTATTTTTGGTGATCCACCTTCCTTAGATTTCATTTTTACACCCATCTCCCTTTAATATTATCTCTATTACTCCTATAATATAGCATTCTCTATTGCTAGAACTATTTATAGGGTCTTTATTTATTGTAGCTTCTACCACTACTAATAGTAGTAATAAATTGACTAGCCTTCTAGTTTGTGACTGGTCTATGATTTTCCTTCCTAGTAGTTCAACCCCTAACCATTCAATTTCACTACTACATGTCCATAACAAGTATGCAAAATTTACTATTGATTAACAAGTCTTCCAGTTGTTTACATAAGACAATTTTAGCAATGGCATCCATTTACTAAAATAATAGTAGCATTTATCCCTTTTTCCTAATATTTACTTAAGTTGTCAACAAGATTCTAGGGTAAGGAGGGAGTATGAGTTTCACTTACTTGCTGCACACACCAAACAAGAATAGTAATGACATTCTTTTGAGCAAGCTACTATGTTATGGCACTACAGTAACAAGTGACCCATCCCACCTACTGTTTAGCACTTCCCCTTCCCTATTATACCGATTATTGACTATAAAATAAGACACAATGAGCTAACCCCTTGATTGCATCGTTAGCTATTGTTACAGCGATACCTAAGCTCCCTACGCTGCTGAATTATAGCTATAGTCCATTGCCTATAACCTTTTTCCAATCTATTTTACAATTTCCCTTTCCCTTTTAACCCTTTCTAATTTCTTGGTAATTTGACCTTCCACTCTATTTTACTAGTTTGCTAATTTTGTTTCTTCTCATCTTCTCCCTTTTCTTTCCAATTGATACCCCTTTCTTTCTCTCTTTTGTTCTTCTAACAAAAACTTCTAGTAAATTCTACCAACCTATTGGGTCGATTTCAAAGGCCACTCCTATTCACTTCACATACCATGGCCACCCTAATTAATTTAGTCATATATATGCCTACTTAATATTACTATCTACTATTTCATTATTATTATTTGTTTATAGTTACTTTCATTTATTATTGTTATTATACAATTTTTTTTTATATATTTTTCCATTCCCATGCTTCATATTGATTTGCTTTCTAATTTGTTAACTAGTTTCAAGGATACAATGGGTGCCATAACTCTCCCCCACTTACGATATTTCATCCACAAAATAAAGATATACACTTAGAAAGAATAAGTTAGGGTCTATTACTTTAGGGATATTCGATTTTCTATGGATTCTTTTTTATTTGTATGTTTCTACCACAGTACCTACACAAGGGAAGTAAGTATGTTCATTGACCTTCTAACTCTTCTACCCTGTAATATCACGTGTCCTTTTTCTTGAGCAAGGTTGGTTTCAATTTTTATCTCCTGTATTGAAATAATGTGATAGAGATTAAGTTTGTATCTTTACAATTTGGCTACATAAAATATATCTTGAAGTTTTCGAAGCCCGAGCTAGGGCACCATTGATAGGCTATTATATTGATCCTTTACACACCTCGCAGGATATTACATACCTTAAGCTTTTATTGCTTCCTTTTACCCAATGATTCTTGTATATATTTCTTTATTAAATCTAGGAATAGACCTAAATTGTTTGGTTGTACAGTAAAGATAAGAACTACAAGTATCTTCACAACCATTTTAGCATATAACTCTACTAACTTTTTAAAATAACTCTATTTATCTAAAAGGAAGAGAGTTAACTTGTTCAACCTACTCTTAACCACTTAGTTGCACCCACTTCCTCAAAGGTACTAGAGCCATATCCATAACATCCCTAAATGTTTGATTACACATCTAAGCAAGGTTTACGATGGGTTTCAATAACCTAATGAGTACTTGAGTTTTGAGATTGCTTAGCGGTTCATAAGCCACTTGCTTCTATGCTCTCATAATACCCCTTCTAGTTCCCTAACAACCCTTAGCATGCTTTAAAGCATTATACTTTTTGATATCTCCCACATGTATTATGTAAAAGCTACTGTAAGCTTCTAATACTATCAATTTTCCCTTAGTTAAAATTCTTTGGACACAAGTTTATCTCTATAATTTAGATGCCTATCCACTTGGTCCATTTAATCTCTACTATTTTTAACCTTTTAGGCTAGGTTTATAATGACTAGTAGACAGATGTTAATTCTCTAAGCTTTCTGTACTTGGCTAAATAAGGAGGGTCTAAAATAGGTTCAGTCATCATCCTATATATTCCTTCACTCTTAATGTCACCCCTAACCAAAAATCAAACTATTAATCCTCAAACTGATGTAAATGGAGGAAGTCTATCATAGCAGTTAGATTAGATACCTAGTAACAATTCTTACTCAATGCATCCAACAATATAGTGACCTTGTTGAGGGGTTAGTCAATGATGCAATCATTGTTTTTCTTTTTAACCCAGCCTACCTTAGGCCACTCTTTTTAATAGAGCAAGTTTTTCCACTCTTAAGATTATTATAAATGCTGTATCGTTCCTATATAAGCAATGCCCCATTTTTTATGCAAACTATTATTATCTCCCATCAATCATTTGTAAGATGATTTTTTCTTATGTCTTAAACATCATAACTTGATTGCCCTCATTAGGCTTATTTTACACCCTTTCATTATGGGAGATGCTACAATATATCTCATACTTTACACGTAAAAAAGGTAATACATGGTTGCTAATACATATGCTAACATAACTTTTTAACCAACTAAGTCTATCCTAATACTTATCTGCTCACTATATGTCTCTGCTATATTAATTTTATAAGTAGAATTACTCATATTAAAACTGCTAATAATCCTTCTATGGGGCTTACCATTCCTAAACTCCTAACCACTATAACCTTCTTTATAAGTCCTTTTCAAATGGTTTAAATTTTGTGGGGTCCATTCCCATCCCATATAATATTACTAAATGTAATAAAAGTCATTCATTCCTTCACAAGGTTTTACCTCTTCACTTGGCACACCTCTACTTTGTAGCAAGGTTCGTAGCACCACTTTTAAATATATAGCAACCACCTCTTCAAACCTAGAATAACTTAAAGTGTCACTAGTGAATATTATCACCATTGATAAAGTGTTCATGGCTAGCATACACCCCACACTTTAGACTATCATTAGAAATACTTTACAACTATTCACATACCACCTTTGTAAATTCTAACCGATACCTATACATTATTGGTTTTCTCTTCCTTCTCTACCATTTTAATCTCATACTTTCACAATTTATCTAATTAGGGTCCCCACACAATAATCAGAGGTGAGAATAATAAAGGAGGTAGTGTCATATGAAATATAACTTCAATAATGGATTCTAATACCTTAATAAGGTACTAATAGAGAATCTCATATTCTAAGGGTAAGTATAAATACTCAGCTAATAGTAGCTTTAGAGAAAGGATATAATTTACTTCTTAGCTCTATTCATAACACTTCTAAGCATCTGGAATGAGCTTGACGGGATGCATTATGCCTATTAAATGACTGTAACTATACAAGCACAAGCAATAAGATCTAAGCGTGCGCTTATGTAATACTTGTATCTATAGACACTCAATCCTAGAATCACAAAACCTGGCTCTAATACCACAATTATAACACCTGCTCATCAAGTATGACTAATTATCTAAATGAGAGGGTATTACAATGGAGCTTATGGTTAGAGCTAATGCTAAAAATCCTCTTAAGACGTTTCCAATAAGGGTTTAGTAAAAATTACTTGTTAGTTTTATCATTTTATAGAAATCTATTTCACCAAAATAATTTAAGACTAAATTCTAACATTATAATAATTGTATAAGTACCCTACTAAGAATCTACTTGTAAAAAAACACTTTTATAAATGTTTAAATAGTTAAATCAATCCATAAATCTTCACATCAACTATGATAGTGTCAAATAACTATAACCTCATATCTATAAGTCTGTCATCTCTTGAGATAAACATAAAGGCACAACTAAAGACTCTTTCTTAAAGGAAGATGTCATTCGAGATTTACCTTGTCTGGTTCTAGTATATGTCAACCTGATATCATCTAACCATCTTAGTTGAACTCCAACACCTCAATGTATCTTAATTCATATTCCTACTATGATACATCAACTCTATAAACTAAAACACATCCTAGCACTCTACTTATTCACACATTAAGTTACAATAGTTATTTATATACATCCTTGCCTTAATATAGTTTATACATGCCATTTAAAACCCTAGGTACTTCGAATAGAAGAACAAACTATATACATAACCACTTCTAATAGACTAGGATCTTGATGCTTGTTCTAGTGTAGCAAGTGTTTTAACTAACGTATTCATATCTCTATAACTTGTGTGAGGAAAAACCAACACCCTAAGCAAAATACACTTAGTGGTACTCTAGTATATCTAAGTCTCATGCCTTAATAATTAAATCAGAAGCTAGGTTAATCTACTTTATGGTTTGAAAGAAATGAGTAATGTTGATACAAATTGCTATATACATAAGAACTGAAATTTAAACTAGCATGTAGATCTTACCATCTCCCATATGTAACTCAGTTACATATTTATCACTTACCATGTGATGCATATATAAGATAATGGAGCATGTTTAATTTGCTAAGCCTACAAATGGAAGCATGTAAATTTGATATGATATAAGTGGGATATATGAAATATTGCGACTACATTTATATTTACTTACAACTTTTCCGTATTATTAACTTGACACTGGTTTACTTACTACTACAATTCGATTTATAAGTGATGCTTGTTATTTATATCTTACCCCATGATAGTCTTTAGAAGTATTTATGAATATTTTAAGTTAAACTATTTGATTTTCATTAAAAATCTAATTTGAAATAACTATCTAGAGCCATTAGTAACACATTTCTAGGATAACCTTGAGGTAGTGTAAACGTGGCTAATAAAACTATAAGTTGAGATATGGTGACAATGAGGGTTTTCCCATTATCATTCCACCACTATAAGCTAATAAATATTTGATAAGCTAATAAATATTAGTGGCCTTGGCCACAATCACTTTAAATAGCTCATGTGGCACTGATGTCGAGTTGTAAGTTATTGTTGATCTACATAATAATTCTCTTTTAGCATGCCAAAGCTATAATAACCTAGATTTTGAAAGGTTTACCCCAGGCTCTAGGTCTTGAATTTTGCATTTCTTAAATTAAAATGCACCAGTGTATATAACTATATTATATTATAAGTTTATAATTTGCCGAGTTTACTGCATTTTAGCTCAATACTAGTTTCATAACTAATAGCATTGACATAATAAGAGAACTATATATTTTTTAGTAAGATAATCTCTCTAATCATAATATTATACTTATTCTTTTTATTCATGAAATTCCCTAGCATTTTTCTATGCTTGCTTGTATGGTTTCCTTAACATATTTCTGATTACTTTTAAGTGGTTGAAACTGATCTTTAATGTTTATGTAAATTTGATTAACTAAGAGAATTAAACTACCATATTTGAATAGATAAGAAATCATAGTCATTAAAGTCATTGGTAAACTATTTAGCCTATCACTTTAGCTGGGCAAATTCACTTGTAGACAGAAGCTCTATTATAGAAACATGATTACACTATTTAAAACATGTATTATGAAACAAAGATGAATTTATGTTCTTATGCAATTACTCAAAGATGCACATGTGCTAAAAAAATTGATAAATTTTATTTGTAAATAAAGTCATCTAAGTATTCTTGTGTGGCTAGGTTAATATATAAATTAAAGGAGTAAGAAGCAATCATGTCAAGGTCACCTCCCCTATTTACTAACCTTAACATGTAGTAGTGCTATGCTTAAAGTTGCCCTCTTTGCTGAACACATTCCCCCTATTATAGAAGTATTACACTATAGGATGTATTAATACCTGACCTTATTCTTAGGGTCTTTGTCTAACATGATTCTAGCTAATACATGTGTGCCCTATAATATAACCCATGTGTTACCAGCTACTAGTCCGTTCCCTATAACACATAAATTCTATTTGATCAATGCAACCATGCTTTAAGGGTGTAGATAGTGTTTTCAACATAAAAAGTAGCTAACACATTACATGGTTTATTGCGTAAGCATATCATTTGCTATGAACCCACACTTAAGGTTCCTATGAATGCGAAAAGATTACTACTTAAGTATTCCTAGCATTTTTCTTAAATATTATGTACAAAAAAAGCCTAGGAAGCTTGAAGGACTAATTTACATTTGCTAATTACATGACATATAAGAGCTTAATATTAAGGTGCTTGAAATCTTTCCCCCTTTTTGTTGATCACACTACTGAATCCTTATGAATCATGTTTTAAGTTTAATAATCACAAACTAGGGATTATTGACTTCCTATGATTAACTAACACAAAACATGAGCTGCTAAAATCTCAAAGGCTTAGCAAAGCATTATTTATATTTCCATTCTTAATTCACAACCAACTATGAGAATTACACCTAATGCATGTTTAGGTATGGATGCATAACTTGGGATTCACTTGCTACCTAAAGCATTAGCCAAATAATTTATCTTTAATAAGAAAATATTACTGGTCTAAAAATCTAGTGAAACATGAACATAAGGGAGTACCTACTTGAGTTTACGCAATTTGCTTGTGTTTTGCCTATTG
>CANXYI010532368.1:0-15114 GCA_948208565.1 Hura crepitans | reverse complement strand
CTCAAGTTTCATTACTTTTCTTCAAATCATTTGAGTGTCTTTTATCTCATATTGTAACTGGTTTTGGTTTCTTCCTCTTGCCAATGTATACTCGTTTGACCTTACTTCCATTTATCTTAACTTATTTTACCCTATGATTTTATGTTACCACTTCCTTACATTATGTTAAGATAGCTTAGTTCCCAGGTTTAGCACCTTTCCCCAATTATTAACTATAATTATAATAATATTTTTATTTTCAGCATTATTTGGTATCTAGCTTAATATATCTTTATGGAATTCTTTATAATAATTGTACTATGCACATACCCCTAGGTCTTTGTTAATTACAGTCTCTATTTTATACCAGGATTCCATAAAGTTACCATATGTTAGTTCTTTAAATATTTGCCTATCCATTATTTATGTATCTATAGCATAGTGCCAAGTCATGTAATTTATCCTTTCATTACTTTAATAAATTGTAGTTCTATATCCAGTTTTGTTTCTAAATTAAACTAGTTAATCATTTTTCTTCTCCATCAAATATTTATTTAAATTATGTTCAAGTCAATGAGACACAATTATTAGTTCATTTCAGCTAGTTATATTTTAGGACAGTTATGTGTCATCACCATTTTTCCTAGATAGTTATAAGTCTTGTTTATGTAAAGGTTACTATTAATTTGGTAACTTGTTCCTATTAACTTCTTAGTCAAATTCCTCTTTCTTTCACCTCAACCCATTATGCCTTAAAGTATTCTACACCATCTACTATTAACTTTATCTTGACATACTTATCCTTCATTTCCAATCTTATAATCTTAAGTAAAACATTTTAATTAACTCTTATCATTTCACCTAACATTTTTCACTTTACTTACTATGTGCCATGTTCTTATATGTCCACCTTACATACATCATCTCTAAATCTTACCTTATTAATTTTTTTTTTCACATAACCATACAATTTCTTACTTATCCCATATCACTCACATGTTATACATCATGTTGCCATCCTAGCATCTTATGCACTCATGCCATATATCCATACCCATACCATGGCATACATGACATAAACCGAGTCATGCATGTGTCACATACCTGCACATCCTTTCCACATCTAATTCACATCCTTATCATCTTGTATCTGCTAATTACACATCCTAGCATGCATATGACATTCATATCAACATACACACTCACACAACCTAAGCTTCCATACACATACCCATGGCATTAAACTTAGATTTCTTTAACATACAAAGTATGTTTTAGTTATATACACAGTGGGCTCCCAGTCATGTCGAAGTCATTCCAGAACCACTAATTCCATCTTTCTCCACCATTGCCCACCATATCTCAAAATGCCATATTAGGGTTCCACCTTTGAAAATTCCTACAAAATTATACATAACTTCAAATTGAAATCTTTCTTCACAGATGACATCTGCACCTCAAATACTCCCTAATAAAAATGAAAAACCTTGGAAAGAATCACTTACTCACCAAAAGAGCACTATTCATAAAGTGCTCACATCTTCATTTCTAAGCATCCTTTTCCACTTCTGTTAGTTAAAGTAGATTTCGAGACTCGTGGAGGTCAAGATCCATATAAATTTTATGGGATTTTGGGATGAGAAGAGAGAGAAAAAAGCAAAAAAATGGAGGAGGCTTCCATGGTAAATGGCATCAGCTTTTAGGGCTAAAAGGGAGGAGATGATTTCCTTTTATTCCATACACATGCATACATGTACACTTAGGTGCACTAGCAAGGTGTATCGCCACAATCACATCACTTGTAGATCGAACAACCCAAATTAATTCTATTTTGTTTAAAATTTAAAAATTCCAAATAATTTATTTATAACTCCATAAATCATGATTTTAGTCCTAAAAATCCTTGATCATATCCATTAAAGGTCCCACAAAATTTTAGCACAAAACTCCTCCAGGAGCTAAGGTTATTATTCACCCGCGTAATTAGAAAATTTTGAAAAAATATCAAACGACCTTAGAATATTAAAATTCCTTCTCCAATAGACTCATTGGAATTTTTGAGCTTTAGCGTATGATATTTTTGGGTTCGTCTAGGCACTTCCCAGAGTTTTCCCGATACAATCCCAACTAAGGTCACTATTCATTAATTCTCAGCTCGAAATGATTTATTGATTTTTGCTAAATTTTTTACTCACTCTTTTTCATCACATTCTGGTCGGTCAAAGTTCGATTGACAAAAACTCCTTTCGGCTACTAAGTGGCCCTTCAGTGCCCTGAACATCACTATATTGAGCTCGGGGCTACTTTTCACCAAATGATGATTTTTCGGGCATTGCACCAAGTCCTCATTATATATGAATTAAATCTTATATACACATTAATCTAACTTGGTAATTTATGAGTCATGCTTAATCACATGCCAAAAAAATAGCTTTTTATGTACAACCTCTATACCAATGCAATAAACAAAAACATTCTTCTCTAACACCTTAATCAAGCAAGTTTGACATCAATAGACCATGTTAAAACTCTTGAATTATTTAGAATAACATGCTAGGTGTACTGTAATCCATACAACTACAAGGTTATGCCTTAACATTCATTTCCCTAGCCATGTTTTGACCCCTAATTTTACTTAAATTAATTGATATATCCTCCCTTTTAAGCCTTAAACCTCTCGGCCAACAAGAAATATACACCTTTACAAAAGCCAATTCTCTACTTAGAACTCCTCTATAAACATTCTTAATGAAATTCTAGCCATAATACTTAAATGGCATAAAGTGAACACTTGAATTAACTTACTTGTGAAGAAGATCATCCTTAAAGCCTTTAATACCCAAGCTATCCAGCCTTCTATGGTGGCTCCTCCTCCTGTCTTCAATCCTTTTCATGCCCCAATTCACCTTAAACCAAAGGCATGCACATCCCCACAGATGTTAGGCACCTCAAACATCCATTTCCAGCCAAAAGCAACCATGAAATCTAAGGAGAAGGCATGAAAATTCACTATACACACTTGCTGGACTACTTTTGACCCTTAGACCTTTGGTGAATTTTAATTAATTCATGAGGACTCCTTTTGCCTCTATTCTTTTTTTTTTGCAAAATTCCCTAACATAGGATAAAATTTTAGTGGTGGTAGTCTTCTATAACATGTTGAGGAAGATGATGAAAATGAAGTTCTTCCCCAAGGTTGGTGTCGATTCCAGCAGCTAGCCAAGAGGAAAGTATTCCTATTTAGTGAGTGGATTTTTCTACTTGTTAAGTGCCTTAGGCCAACTGGCTTGGTACGAGTTGGTCTCGCGGGCACTCGAACTATGTTGAAATGGCTCGATTTTTGGTAAAACTTTGGAAATTCACCAAAATTCACACGGACCCCAAAAATTACATTATTTGTTTAAAATTCTTATTTTAATCCGTTTACTTGCTCATAAATTTTTGCTGCAAAATTCTATTGATAGAATAACTTTCAGACTACCTCGATTTGCATGCCAAAGTAAAAAATTATGAGAAATTGTAAACAACTTTATAATTCAAAAATTCTTTCACCAATAGACTCAGTGGAATTTTTGAGCTATAGGGTCCAATATTTTCAGGTCAGTCTGGGCACATCCCTAGTTATTCCTAGCCCAAAAAATTTTTATTATATAGATCAGTAGCTTATAGTTCGAAATGAATTATTCGTTATGCAAAATTTTTAAATTTTGCCTTTTTCATTATTTTAAAGTCCCTCGAAGTTTCATGACCAGTGTCATTACCTCGATTTATGTGCAAGTGACTCGGCACCCAGGCACACTTCTCGGACCTAGTGGTACTATTCACAGAGCCTCAAAACATAGGTGTTACAGTTCTTCCCCTCTTAAGAAAATTTTGTCCTCGAAATTATCTCAGCTAAATAAGTGTGGATACTGGGTTTTCATCTATTCTTTTAGCTCCCATATAGCTTTTTCAATATTATGGTGCCTCCATAGCATTTTAACCAGTGATATGGATTCATTTCTTAACTGCCTCACTTGATAAGACCAAATTTGAACTGGTTCCTTTTCATTGCTTGAATCATTCTTTTTGTAGGCTTAAATCAGATTGTACTTTAGTCTTTATCAACAATAGCTTTCAATCTCTCTCTTACCACTTTCACTTTTTCCTCTACATCTCTAGTTAATCTATATTAGAAATCTTATTTTCCCCAACTTTACTCCAACATAAAGGAGTTTTGCATCATTTGCCATAATGTTTTATATAGGGTTATTCCTAAACTAGACTAATAACTGTAATCATAGGCAAACTCTGCCAAAAATAGGTACTGATCCTAGCTACCTTTAAACTCAATGCCACAACCTCGTAGCATATCCTTATGTATCTGTAGCCTTAGGTCATTTACACTAGGTACAAATAACCTGTGTTGATAATGCAGACACCTATCTTTTGTCAATTTAAACCCTGTGGCCTTCCCTTTTTAACTTTACTCGCTATCTAAACCAACTATTCATCTTTCATCTGAGTGACCTTAATTTGCTGTCTAAAATCTGGTTTCACTTATAACTGAACCAATATCATATGTTCTGAAATATATTGCAACCTAGCATTCATAGCTTTTAGAGCCACTATGAACTTCCTACTCAAAACATCTACCACCACATTTGCCTTCCCTAGGTGATAATCAAATGGAAAGTCATAGTCCTTTATCAATTCTAATCACCTTCTCTATCTCAAGTTCAGTTCCTTCTAGGTAAGGAGGTATTTCAAACTTTTATGATCTATATACCTATAACATTTCTATCCATACAGATAGTGTCTCCATATTTTCAAAACAAAACAATAGTAGCTAGCTCTCAATCATGAGTAGGATAATTCCTTTCATGTAGCTTTAACTATCTTAAAGCATAAGATACTACCTTTTCATACTACATCAATACACATCCCAAGCCACTCAGTGAAACATTACTATGCACTATAAAATCCTTACCCTATTCAGGTTGAACCAGGATAGGAGCTTCTGTGAACACTTTTTTCCATGTGTCAAAACTTACTTGACACTTATCACTCCAATCAAATCTCACATTCTTTTTAATTCATCTATTCCAAAGAATAGCACTAATAGAAAACCCTTTCACAAAATTCATGTAATATTTAATTGATTCCCAAAAACTTCTTATGTTAGTCACATTCTTTAGGGGTTCCACTTTAACACTACCTTTACTTTACTAGGGTCAACTCTGATCCCTTTTGT
Organism: Hura crepitans; assembly: GCA_948208565.1. Taxonomy (NCBI): domain Eukaryota; kingdom Viridiplantae; phylum Streptophyta; class Magnoliopsida; order Malpighiales; family Euphorbiaceae; genus Hura; species Hura crepitans. The sequence goes on along the minus strand of CANXYI010532368.1, from coordinate 9,902 downwards.
GAAAACTATATGCTTCACAATGTAACTTTACTCAACCAAGACTTACACTTAATGAGGTTGACGCATAGTTATCCCCCTCTCAGAGTTTGCAACACAACTCTGAGATACCATTCATACTCTTCCTTGTTTCTAAAATACAACAAAATATAATCTATTAATACCATTACAAACTGATCAAATTAAGGTTGAAAACCCTATTCATTAAAATCCATAAAGGCTACTAGTACATTAGTGAGCCGAATGGCATTACCAAAAATTCAAAATGCCCATACTGGGTTTTGAAAGTAGTTTTGGCAATATTAGCCTATTTCATTTTCCACTAATGGTACCTAGATCTTAAATTAATCTTTGGAAAAGCATATGCACCCCTCAAATGATCAAAAAGGTCATTTATTATGGGCAATGAATCTTAGAACTATACTAAGATATATCTCAATTCAAAATCAAGTTCATTCTAAGGTGGTAAGCCTGACAAATCATTAGGCAATACATCAAAAAAATCAAAACCAATAGGGATGTGTTTAAGCCTTAAGCTGGGAGTATTCGTATTAATGGCATAAATTAGATATGCTCTACAGCCCTTCTGTAGAAGTTTCTATGTCGTAACAGTGGAGATAAGATTATTTAAAAGACTTCTCTCTCTATCCATAATCACTAACTAGCCCTCTATAATCTAGAGAATCAATTTCTTATGTCCGCAGCCAATTATGGCTTGATACTTAGTTAGCCAATCTATTTCTAGTATCACACCAACTCATGAAGTAGTAGCTCAATTATCTTAGCAAAAAATTGATATTAGTGCATCACTAGAGAACACTTTCTTCTTCTAACCAATCCACACTACCCTCGATATCTCTTTTGATAAGCATCACATTTTGGGGACCCATTTTTATCACCTAATATGCTAGAAACATTATTATCTTGAGAAAGTAATCAAGATTTACTTGTGACGACTTGTACCAATCTATGAGACTGTGCTTGCCTCTACCTCTAATACCCTAACTGAGGCTGGGGTTTAGGCTGAGATAGAGACTGTCCATCTCTTCTCTTATACCAATTCTTCCATGCCTTATGCAGCTACCACTAGCACTACAAAATCTTTCTCTATCTAGGGTTTATTGTCTGTATTCTCAACTCATACATTCAACCTTATTAAAAAATCTCTTACATTTTCTCTTCTTTTAGACAATTCAACTTTTTTTAAGATTTTGAATGTCCTATCTAGCCAATACTTAATTTTGGCAGCATTAACCTCTTTCCTCCCTAGTTAGTTAGGAGCTCCTAATTTTTCTAGCCTTTCTAAACATATTCATGTATAGGGGAGCTGATGGTAGAGGTTGATTAGCAAAAATGGTAGTATGTCTGAGAAAGACAACTTCCTATTATACTAAAACAGGAGGTACTTATGCCTGCTGTTTAGCTAGGAACTTGTGGCTATGGCTACTGTGCAGCATCACTAGGGTCAGGTAATGATGCCTTACTTGCCCCGTGTACAGATATGGTTGCAAACTAGCTAGTTCCTTGGCTCCTTCTTTGAGTAATTGATCAACCATATCTTTATTACAAAAGGACTTACCTATCAACCTCGTGCAGTGTCACAATTCAGAGGAATATAACCCTCGACAATTGCACTCATGTACACTACCTAGAAACATTAAATGTAGGCTCTGATACCATAAAATGTGACACCCCATATTGGATTCCCAAAGAAACCCAGTAAGCAGTGTACTTCCTGCTAGGTCACCCATATTGAAATTTCTCTCATACTCATTCATTTAACTTTTACTTAGTCTATAATATTCACTTTCTTTTTGACTCTAAATTCATTCCTGTTTAATCTTACACACTATTTGTAACACCCCCTGCCCATTCCTAAAGGAAATAGGCAAAGCGTCCTAGTTCCCGTGAGATCACCCATCCTTGAATTTTCCCAAGGGCCTTTCATTTAACTTTCTCCTAATCTTTTACTATTCAGCCTAAAGATTTCTTTTAACCACCTCGATGGCCTAGAGTGATTCTACCAGGCATATGACACTCACATGCCTAATCTTATAGCCAAATATCAGTCTAGTCTGGTGTTATAACTATCACCTCAGTTGTACTATTATGAATTACTATGCTAGCAAATCAAGTATTCTCACACCTACCTACCCACATTAACATGCATGAGTGCCTCTACTTATATAACATATAATCTAAGCATGTAATATCATACCTAGACAGTCATCGACTGCATTGCTGATTATTTGCTTCACATCTTCCCAAATCTATCACCTGCGCATCAAAAACCCAATATGCTGAGTATGCACTCAATAGTGAATTTAACCAAACATACTATGTATTTAATGACACGCTAGCACATAAGAACTTATTTCTAGTATTCGTTATAGATTTCCCAATCCTGTCCTTAAACTCCCATTTATGATTATCTTTTTGAGGAACTATATCATCATTTTTACAAGTTATGTGTTACTACCACGTGTTCAATTTCCAAACTAGTATTGTTCCACTATGTATACCTATTTCTAGTATCTCTTTATCATTTAATTTGGTCCATTTGTTATACATACATATTATTTTCTATTTTCTAATATAGTAACTAAATTTTCTGCTGGCAACTTATCTCTTTTAAGTGATTTCCTATCTAGTTACCATTTCCTCAGTCCTTTATTCCTTTTGGTAATTTCCTTAAGTTCACATATGGTTATTTACTCTCAGCCATTACAACTATTCTTCACTCTTAGTACATTTACTCATAAATTATTCAATTAACTTAATTTGTGCCTCAATTCCTCATTTATGTCATTGAGTCTATTTAAGGTCTTTTATTTATCCTTTACCCCTTTAGGTTCAGAAAGAACTTTGAACCACTAGATAACGGGATCCAAATGTGTAGTGGCCTCCATTTTGGGTCTCGGCTGTTGCACCAGCCCCTATAGTCTAAGAACCAGACAAAAAGCATAATTGTACCTTGGTCCCTATTATGGACCTCGGCATCTATACACAACCATCATCCAATAGCAGGGACCCATTCGTAGACCACTCCTAATACTGGACTAGCAGATAGTAAGGACTCGTCTATAGACCACTCTTAATATCTATAAGTCATATCAATAAAGGGTGGATAGTAGGGACCCATTCGTAGACCACTCCCAATATCCACAACAATAACCTGTAGTGCAGTGGCTTATCACAAAACCTTAGCGGCTGCACCCACCATAATCCATACATAGCAGTGGGCCTTAGAAGGGCTGATTACCTAGCAGCTGCTCTAACCCCTAGTTGATCGATCAATGTATCAATGTATGAGGAACTAGAAATCCCTAGATTCTCATTCAATTGTCTTTCATAATCATTACATGCATTATCTCATTTATTCAATATAGAATAATTTATACTCTAGACTTCTTTTAGTTCATGAGTCAGTTAAACACCATGCAACATTCTTTGCTTTTAACAAATTGTCATGAATTCAATTTTACTTCCATTCCTGTCATTAGTGTTGTAAAATTGTCTGTTGATGACATATCCTATTTATCTTAGCTTTATATATTCTAAGGAATTCTATTCCATAGCTTTTATTCTCTTAATTTATTTTGTTTCATTACAACTTAGTTCTCAATTTTAATAGCTTATCTCCATTGTTATAGTGTCTATAATAGTATTCCTTTTTCAGTACCATCAACTAATTTAGCTAATTACTTTATAGAATCCTTATATAATCATTCCTTTATATTTAGGTCTTCTAGCCTATGTCAAGTAAAAACCCCTGTCTGTGACTCAGAGTTTCCCTAATATTAATATATTATTTTCCCTTAAACTTTATCCATAATTTAATATGCATTAAATAATTATTTTCTTAGACTTTTGATTTATTCAGTTTGTTTTTTAATGAGTAGTCAGTTCTTAAATTCCCTTTTTGTCCAACTAGACTTAATTAATGACCTTTATAGTCTACCAGATATTTAGTCTATTTATTTCCATGCTAAAAAGACACAAGTTGTATTTTATTTCATCCGATCATATTTTTCAAACAATTATAGGTCATTATAAATTTTGGGATAGTTACGGGTCATTTTTTTGTAACTGTCACTGTTCGTTTGGTGCATTTTCCTTACCAACTTTTTCATCTATTCTAATCCTTTTTTCACCTCAATCCTCTACCTCCTAATTTACGTTATTTCCTCTAATATTACATTTAGTTACCATAATTATTTATCATTGAAACCTTAAATTCTTACATCATATTTCCCATAAAAATTTATATTCTCCCCTCTAAATATTTGTTATCTAACTTATGGCACACCATGTCTCTACCCATCCATTTAGCATTCATCTTTCATACCCTATACCATCCCAATTCCTATCACATGACTACATCCTTTTTTATTTAGTTTATGCCATTTACATGACATACGTCCATCATCATATCATGACTACATATCAATACATCATATTACTATTCTACTTTACATGCCAAAACACCATACATGCCTACTCATACCATGGCATACATGACATACATATAGCCATGCATGCAACACATACCCACACATCTAATTCACATCCCTATCATCCTAAATCATCAATTTACACATTATAACATACATTTTCACATACTTATATGCATAAACACCCATACAACTATCACTTCCATACATGCACCCATATATCCATATCATGTTTTTCACATCATACATGATAAGTTTCAGTTAAATTCACTTACAACGATCTCCCTGTCATTTTCAAGCTACTCTAGATCCCTTGAATTCATTTTTGGACCTCTATTTCTTGTTCTATCACTTGGAGTGTCTTTAAAGGATTATGGAGGCTCAAGACAATATAATTTTAGTGAGGTTTAATGGTGGGAGGAGAGAGAAAAGATGACAAAATGGAGGGGTGTGCTTATGGAAATGATGTCAGCCATTTCTTAGTTAGGGAAGAAGATGACTTCTTCTCCCTTCCATCCATCCACACACATGTATACCCAAGTGTATGTGCAAAGTGGATGGCTACGATTGCGCCACGTGGTAATGAGATGGCCCAAATTAATCCAATTTATGATTTTAATTTTGAAAATTCAAAATAATTTCTATACACCTCTAAAAATTACCATTCTAGTTCTAAAAATTCTCAATTATATTCACTAAGGGTCCCATAAAATTTCAGCACAAAACTCCTTCAGGAGTTAGGGTTGTTATTCACCATATGCCATTTTTAACCTGTAAAAATTCATAAAATATTCTGTGGACATTCAAAAATATTCATTCTAGTTTTAAAAACCCTTGCTTCGGTCATAAAGGCCTATGTAAAATTTCAGGTCAAAAGTGAATAGTTGACTTTCTAGCACTATTCACCTGCCAGAATAAAATATTCCAAAAAAATATTAAATGACCTCAGAAAATTATAATTCCTTCTCTATCATACTCAATGGAACTTTTGAGGTTCAGGGTTTGATATTTATGGGTCCGTTCGGGCACTTCTCGGAGCTATCCCGACCTAACCTCATTTTTTCTCTATAAAAACTAGTTCTTGACCCAAAATGATTTATTGGTTCTATTAAATTTTTAATTTCATTTCTTTTGACCACTTTCAGGCCCCATCAAAGTTTCATGGCTAATATGCTAGTCATCGGACTCGAAATGATGCTTCGCACTGCAGGGAACATCCCTCGGGCCGAGATAACACTGTTCATAAAACCTTGGCATATGGGCATTGCACTATTTAGGGTCACATCATATCAATCATGCCAATATTGGCCAATTATAGGTTGGTTAGGTATTTCCAAAAATTTGGCAGCATAATGATAGTTCGGGTCTCTAACCAAAATTTGAAACACTTGTAAAACACTTCAAAATCTCAAATTCCATCACCTGGACCCTTTTAGTCCCTCATCTATCAACCTAACATCAACATTCTATCAGTTCATCCATATAGACCTCAGGCCACAATCAAATAATCATAGATATAGTGTCTCAAGCTCACAACCCATGTCATCAAGTAAAAGCAATCATATGTTCAAGATAGTCTGATGAAAACTTATTACAAAATACAGTCTATGACATAAATAAAACCTTTTATATGGTACCCCTTTCCCCACCTATGTACATGAGTGCAAAATTGTATACTAACATATAGCAACCTTACTCACCTATGTTCTGAACCTTGACTGCATACACACTGAGGCTGTCAGCAGGTTCTAATTACCTATGCACCAAAAACTAGTATGCTGAGTATATAATACTCAGTGATGAACTCAAGCATTTAAGTCATGTCATATAAATTATCATGCATTCTACAGTAATAATATTCCTTTATTTAGCTAGGTTATTATGTCATCAATTAAGAGCACATTTATCAAAATAACCACACTTTTCTTCTTGTATAATTATTATTCATTAGTCAGATAATATTTTAAAATTTTGTATCTTAGAAATATTTGCCATTATCAATGATAATATTGTTTAACTCAAGTTACTAGACCAATGATTAACTATTTCTTCCAAATGACCAAAACACCCTTGCTCTTGTCCATAACCATTTATAGCTTATGTGGTCATTTAAAACTCAACTAGACTATGAATCTAGGCCATTTCCAAATATAGTACTCAAGTTCTTTAATTTATCAGGGTAATACATGTTATGTTTATTGAATTACCAAATTACCCTTGTACCCATTTAGGTCAATAAATCATTCATTTGAACATTTTAAACTAAGCAAATTATAGTTTAAATCATTATTAAAGATAGCATGCATAATCTTTACTAATCAAACCAATGAGTACTGCACATGTAAAATTACCAAAATACCCCTAAGTACATATTCTATAGGTTTATTCAAATAATTATAGCCACAAATGCATTTTAATACTTACTACCTTTGGTTTAATTCATATATTATTTATTTTATTAACTTATTTGGCTTGAATAGAAAGACAACACTGATATACAATGGATCTAAAGGGAACGAAATTTGTGCAGTGATCCACATTCTGGACCCTAACTGCTACACCAGTCTGATTAAGCTATAGCATCGAAGGTGTAATTAATGAGGGGGGTTTTACCTAACAGACTGGTCTATCCAATAGACTAGTACAGTGGCCCTTCAGGACCTTAGCTGCTGCCCTAGCCTTAGTTAAAGATCAATGATGTCATATCGGGCTCTACCTTGCAGAATGGTCTGTCCAATAGGCTAGTGCAGTGGCCCTCTAGGACTTATGCCTCTACACTGGCAAAATGATGTTAATGGGTTTGAATATTAAGAATGTAACAGACTGGTCTGCAGAGTAGACTAGTTTGTTTAATTGACTAGTGCAGTGGTCCTCTGGGACCTATGCTATTACAATAGCCAAATTAAGTAACATGCATTAAGTGGCAAGGTAGATGATTATCTGTCTAATAGACTAGTATAGTAGCCCCAATGTGGACCCAAGCCACTGTACCGACCCTATCTAAAAATTAGATAGCGTAGCAGTTGCTAAAATCCCTAAGTTGACCAATCAAGCTATCTAGTGGGTGTCTAACTAATGGGCCATGTAACTCAATTTAGGTTTTTTTGTACTGATTTACTTCTTATAATATTATTAAGTGAATAACAGATATATATGAATTTTATGGCACAGTTCAATTTTAGCTTGGTCTGGTATGGCCACAATTAGGTTGTATTGGGTAAATTTCCAACATTATTTTCAAGTACCACAATTGCTAATAATTAAGGTATAATATGCTTGATTTTATTCCATGGTCATTTCTCATAGAACTGTCATTTACTGTCTAGTGGTATTTTTGATTCAAGTAATGGTCAAACTGGATAGTGATAAGTCATTTCGTCAAGCTTTAAAAGCCAATTCTAGGTTCATTTTTTCAACATTTTTTAATCTAATTTTCACCATTATTTCTATAAGGTTCATAAGCCCTAATTTATTCAATCACTAGGCCATTTACTAGGCCACAACATAGGCACAATTACTATTACATTTTATCTCAAATCATAGCCCTTAAGGGCACACATTATAGACACATCATTTAGTCACAAACTATAGCCCTTAAAGGCACAGTACAAGCCACTTTTCAAGTCCTTTCCTTGTCAAGTTCAAGTTTATTTTACATGCCAATTCTTAGTTACATTACATGCCATTTTAATTATGTATATTCAAATAATTTCATGCTAATCAAATCAGGCTAAACCTGCTTATACTATTATGCCTTATCATACATACACTTTACCCATATGTTATCAACATTTTCATGCCTTTTCCATTCATAAACATCAATGTGTGTCAAGATCATTCCATATTCAATTCTAATTAAAACAAAGTAAATTTGACTATTTTAAGTCTAATACATCAAGCTTCCAACCATTTATCCATTCAAGCAAAATATAAAAAACTTACTTACCACTTTCCTTACCAATTGTTTCGGGTAGTGTAGCATATAACCCCAAATCAAGCATTCCCTTCACATTACTTATACAATCAAATGCCTTTACATAAACACATACACACACATACATAAGTCCACTTTCATGCTCTTCTAGATGAATTACCTAAGCATATGCCTTAGCTATTGCTCAAATCACATTCACACATATTTAGACGAAAATATTTACATGCCAAGTCCTTATTATACATGAATTAAATCTAATATACACATTAATCTAACTTGATCATTTATGAACCATGCTTAATCATGTGCCAAACAAAATAGCTATATACATACAACCTCTATACCAAAATAATAAACATAAACATTTTTCTCTAACACATTAACCAAGCAAGTTTCACATCGATAGACCATGTTAAACTCTTAGATTCTTTATAATAACATGCTTGGTGTGCTTTAATCCATAAAACAACAAGGTTATGCCTTAACATTCATTTCCCTAGCCATGTTTTGACCGTAACTTTACTTAAATTAATTGACATATCCTCCCCTTTAAGCCTTAAACCTCTCGGCCAATAGGCAATATACACCTTCACAAAAGCCAATCTCTATTTACAACTCCTCCATAGACATTCATAATGAAATTCCAGCCATAATAATTAAATGGCATAAAGTGAACACTTGAATTCACTTACTTGTTAGAATATCTCCCTTGAAGCCTTCAATACTTAAGTTGTCTAGCCTTCCACGATGGTTCCTCCTCCCTTCTTTAAGCCTTTCCTTGCCCTAATTCACCTTAAACCAAAGCCATAGACATCCTCATAGATGTTAGGGACCTCAAACATCCATTTCTAGCTAAAAGCATCCATGAAAATCCAAAGAGAAGGCATGAAAACTCACCTTACACACTTGTTAGATTACTTTTGACCCTTGGAACTTTGACACATTTTAATTAATTCATAAGGGCTCCTTTTGCCTCCATTCTTTTTCTCCTAACACAAAGGAGAAATTTTTGGTGGTGGTAGTTTTCTATAACAGTTGAGTAAGATGATGAAAATGAAGTTCTTCCTTAAGGCTAGCGTCGATTCCAGCAACTAGCCAAGAGGAAAGTCTTTTTCTTTGGTGAGGGGATAGCGTCGATTCCAGCAACTAGCCAAGACGAAAGTCTTTTTCTTTGGTGAGTGGATTTTTCCACTTGTCAAAGCAAGTTACCACTTGTCAAGGGCCCTAGGCTAGCTGGCTTGGTATGGGTTGGTTGTGCAACCACCTAAGCCATCTCAAAATGGCTCAATTTTTGTAGAACTTTGGAAATTTACCAAAATTCACACAGACCTAAAAAATTACATTATTTATTTGAAAATTCCTATTTTAATGTCTTTCATATGCTTATAAATTTTTACAACAAAATTCCATCAATAGGATAGTTTTCAGATTGCCTTAATTTGTGAGCCAACCTAAAAAATTATGGGAATTTAAAAATGGCTTCAGAACTCAAAAATTCTTTCACTAATGTACTCAGT
>CANXYI010532291.1:0-15872 GCA_948208565.1 Hura crepitans | reverse complement strand
TCAATTTACACTTTAAATCTTACCCATACATACTTTAATGCCAATTATAGTAAACACTTACTACATCATACATCAATGCCACACATATAACGTTACATTGCCATTTAAACCCTATTTTTATTCTTTTTTTGGCACCTATTTTGATATTCATGATTTCCAACATATAATAATACATTTTCTATTTATGTACTTTGCATAGCCTCAATGAGTTATATCATGTATCATTTAGCCTTAAACGCTTACTCTTACTATCTTCACTTTACACAGACATTAATATCCCATCCTGTTTAAACTCATAGCCTCCAATACTTTCATCATCAATTGTTTTCATACTATTATCATGTAAAATTAAAACATTGTCAAACACTTGGGTGATTTACTATGATCATGTATATATATATATATATATATATATATATATTCATGACTAATTATACCACTTAATGCATTATGTGAATTTATAACTCAATTACACATTTACAAATACATTATGCATATTTCTCGTGCCAATACCCCTAGCAAGATATAAATCTCATGTTAGACCTATTCAGCCATAAGGAGTCTAACCTTCATCTTTAATTATTCAACATTTACATGCTTATAGCACATATACTCTACTTAATCATTGGTTTGGCCAACCTCACTAAGATATACTGTGATACCCCTTACCTAATTTATTTGAAGACTCGAATAAGAGGTATCACAAGATCCATGTTTAACCCTTTTATTATTTCTTAAAAGAACAATATAACTAGATTTAAAGTGTACCTTCATGTTGCATATTACAAATTTGATATAGGTAATGTATTAACAAAAAAATCCAACAATATAATGACTACCCGTAATGAAAAGTAAAAATTTTAAACATGCATAAAACACTTTTATGATAATTTCACATTCAATATCTATATCCAAAATCTCCTTATCCATCATATAGTCATCATATTAAATCTCAAGCAACATCCAATTACATCTGAGTATCAATATACATTCACCATATTACTTAACATCTTTATTTTGGTTCACAATTCACAGTCTAGTGTATTTTTATTACATAAGTTACAATTACAATAGATACAAACTGAACCTTTATGACACATGATTCATATCTTACAACACAAAGACCTGTACATGAATACCTGACTAACTAAGGCACCTCTCCATACAGATAAATAAGTCTCTCTAAGAATAACTCCTTGGTTTACACTACTACACATTGAAGTTGCACTTGTTGTACCATAGCCAGACCCTATGCATTGAAAAAATCGATACACTAAGCATGTGCTTAGTGGTGTGTTCATTGAAATTTACATACAGATCATAATCATGCAAGCATGCCATATGTGTATTATATAAGCTTACAACCTTGTAAGTCTAGTATTAGTAATACCAACTTAACTCTTTAATAATACCTAAGTTAAATCTTTAACTTACCATAGCATACCAAACTACCACTTATAGATGGATATATACATCATAAATAATATGCCATAAATATAGAGGCAACATCTCGTGACTCTATACATCAATCATATTTAAATAACATATATTATGCCAATACTTACCTTAGCCATTATTATTCCCAAAGAAATCTAATTGCCAACATTATCTTTATTTGTAATTATCCAATTACTAAGCTTCTACCATTCTCTATCTTTAGACTAGGTTCATACTTAATATGCAGTCTAGTCGTTATTCAATAATTTTAATTAAAATAAATGTTTTTTTTCTTTTATTGGCAATAATATTATGTAAATATTACTTACATTCCATTTATACTAATATTAGTATTAAAGTTCCAATCCATTTACAAATTACTTCCATTTTAATATCTCTTCGATGAATTAAAATAGTGTTTCCCTACATCTTTTAGTTCCTTAGCCCATACTTGAGAAATCAACTCCAAGATAGTAGATTGTGACACCCCTTACCTGGTTTAGATGCCTACTAGTTGCCGAACTCGACTAAGGTGTGAATGCATATAGAAATATTGAACTCAACTACCTGTTTCCTTATTAATTAACATTCCTTTATAAAAAGATTGTATGTTAAAAATATGAGTTTTCAAAAACTTTTTCAAACTATGTTGAATATTTAAAAACTAGGAATCCTCATGCTGAAAATCCCATAGCATAACGGTTGTACAGGACACTATCCCAAAAATTTTAATGTCAACTTGCATGAATAAACACACTTTTATACACAATCTCAACCATTCTCCATCACAGTGTGATCTATCTTATCACTCTAGCAACACTCAATCACAAAGTATGATATCTCAACCTCAGGAAGAGATATCATACAACACTTCATGCAAATTCGAAGTTTAAAATAATTTACAAACCATAATATCCAAAAGAAACACTTTTGGTTATAATAATTACAAATTAAGTACAATTTAGCCCATTCCCATTGCATATACATTTGAGTGCTTCTTATACATCACTTCTAAATCAAAAAGTGCTTTACCAAAATAAAGCCTTCACTTTGAACTTGCTTAATGTCCCGAGGCTTTGATATCAAAAATCTGCATACCTACGCATCATAAAACAAACGACACACTAAGCATAAAGCTTAGTGGTGAAATCAAAATATTATATGCTAGCATTGTTATTATACATTATATAAGCTTATTCCATTTCATTTCATGTAATGCCATCAATCACTTGCATATCATGCATATAAAAAAACAATATTACATCATGAGCACAATCTAACATACCCTGTACATACACCAATTTCTTAATAGGCATGTATATCTAAATAGGCATAATGAATCTAAATTGACATATATTATGCCCACATAATCCCTTAAATTACATGCATAGCTACATAGCATACATACACCAATTACATTCATTTAAACCATAGTGGCCTTATACTTAAGCTTGTTGTTTATTTGGCGGTCATTACTTACATAATGATTAGATTTATTAGCTTTTCATTATTTAAACTTATGCCCATAAAAGTTACTCCAATCCTATGGATAACGGGATCATAATCCATGTAGTGGCCCATATTTTGGACTTGATGGCTGCTACACTAATATAGTGTAGTGTCTAACCTGACTTATGCGGATGCACCCATATCATGTTTTATGTAGTGGTCTTAATAGGACCTTTACCGGTAGTTGTATCTGCTAGATCCGAAGATCAAAACATACATACCTACAAGTAGAATACAAGTGTACCATTGGGTGCCATCTAAGCACCGAAGTGCCCTAGTAGTTGCTATATCCCCTAGTTGATCGGTCAACCTATCCATTTTCTAGGCTGTTGCATCTCATGGGCTTAAAACCATTAGTTTTAGTTTCACCTCATTAATTAAGCTTACATAGCTTTTAACATGCATATTTTAGTTATTGAATGGCTAAAACGGCTTATGTTTATCAAAAATCGCATTTTTGGCTTTTATGTCCATTTTGGCTCACATTATGCCATATTCACAATCAGGTGCATTATCCACCTCATTTGTGGACTTATTTCATGCATTCAACAAATACATGTTTAAAACTAAGGTCATATGGCATTTAAGTCCAATTATGCCTTTATATTTATTAAATCTCCAACTTATGGCATAATGTACTCTTAATAACCTTTTTTAAGGTCCATTTCGGGTTTTAGTCTCCTTTAGGTCTTAACTCCATTTCTATCATAATTTACTTTATATGCATGTTTAGAAATATGAATTAAAACATACATACTCAAATCTTTACACAATTCATGAAACATCAAATGTTTAGCCCATTATAGGCCATTCGGCCATATTCATTAAAATACCTTAATTATTGCTTTCACATATATTTGCTCATCTTAAGGCATTCAATTCCACCATAAAATATAACTCAAAGATGTTAGATATGCACTTCCCTAGATATGTCATGACCCATTACACACACATAAAATAATCCTTTCACTTGCACAAAAGGCATCACTCTCATAGCCATCCCACTAAAGTGACCAACAAATACATCTTTGAAGCATACAATATACTCCTAAATAAACACTCACAATGTCATGCTCATATTTATCTATAAGGTCTTTTTACATTGTATGCATTCACATTCAACATAAGACATGTAAAAGGCATTTTTCACATTTTATTGTTTTTAGCATTTCCAATGCCTCCTCATCTTTTCATGCATTCATATATTACAAATTAAGCAATTTGGACACAATTTACGTTCATTTAACTATTAATTCTCAATTTAGTTATTTTAACCCAATTATGTTACATAATAAGCTCTTACTAGCACATATTATTTTTTTAAACTCTCCCCTTAATTTCCATACATTCTAATCATTTAGAATCATTTATTACATTTATTACATAGCCTATTATATAATTAATAATGCCATTTATGTCCATACACACAAACAAGCAATTAATGCCCATTAACATATTAGGTGTAATTAATGGTTTTAAATAAAATTACACATCCTATTTCGATTTTAGATACAGAGAAGTCTGAGGAGGTTCTCAGAGATCTACCTATGCCTTCATTTTGTCTTTGTCGTGGTTTAGGTCAAAAGTTCCTAACATAAACCTGAAACAAACTTTAAAAATTTGAAATAAATAAACTGTAGCTCTAAAAATTAATCTAAGGCTATATATTATCTCTTGGGCACCTCTAGTATCTAGGAAAAATGTCAGAAATCAAAAATTTTTACTCAATAAATTTATGGTTACTATTCATGAGGAATGAATTCTAATATTTTCGGCCTTTATTTCTCTAATTTTTTGCTTCCTATGTGTTATTCATGGCATGAAAGCTCTAAAATTTTATTTTGGTAAGCTAATTTTGGCTCTAGAAAGGAAGAAGAAAGAAAGGAAAGGGAGAGGAATGGTGGAGGGTGTCGACTGGTTGGTTAAGGAAGAAAGGTGAATAGTGTTTTAGGTTATTTGGGTAAATTTCATGTATTTATAGTCCCATTTAAAAATAATTCATTTGGCAATTTTCCTCAATTTTTTCTTAAATTCCTGAGCATTTTAAATGGCCATTTTTTTTTGTTAATAATTAACTTTAGTTAAACCTTAAATGCCTCTAAAAATTAGAGCTTAAAAATACTGAAAATCCAATTATTTTTGTTAATTTTATGTTGCCTAATTTCTAGAAAAATTACTTCTTGACATCAAAAAATTTTGATTTTTGCGCCATTAGATTCATTGGAATTTTTAAGTATCAGGTCATAATATTTTCATAATTTTTTGAGTAACTTTAAAATTAATTTATAGTTTAGCTTTGCCTTGATCATTATTCCCAAGACACTATCGTAAAAACTTTCTTAGTGTTTTTAACCACTCTAATGACCTCTAATTGACTTTAAACTTTATCAAAAATTATTTTATTATTAATACTTTCCCTTGGTGAATTCAATACATCCCAAGGTCTTGAGAATACAATTCATTCTAGGAAAGTACTATTCATAATTATGGGGATTTTCAAGGCGTTACATGGATAACAAGATCAAACTCGTGTAATGGCTCACATTCTAAACCTCAGTAGTTACACCTACCATAATCCATTCGATAGCAAGGATCAATTCTCAAGAACATATCAATACCAGAATGGCAGGGATTAGCCCTAATGGACCTTCTAACATCGGGATAGTAGGGATTAGCTTTAGTTGACCTCTCAATATCCCAAAAGAAGTGGATAGCAGGGATCAGCCCTAATAGACCTCATAATATTTGAAGCTGTGCAGATATAAGGGATTAGCCCTTATGGACCTCCCAATATCCATAAGAGTGTAGGGTTTGTATCCAGAACCTCAACGGCTGCACCCACCATATAATAAGCATTGATCATAGGAACCAATGCCACTAGTAGCTATTAAAGTCTCTAGTTGACCAGTTAACCTATCCAATAGGCTATTTAACTCATATGGGCCTCATTCCTCTTTTATTTCCATATTGTCACATTTTAATTCAGTATTTATTATCATTAAATTCCTGCCTCTTAGGTTTCCAAAGCTCATCATATTATTACATAGAGTCGTCAGCTCAACACAATCATTTCCTTTATTTCATAGTCATACCATACATTTCCCCTCATGGGATTCCATAAAGTCATTATTCATTATAATTCATACTTCAATTACACTATATGATTTTTCAGTCATATTTAGATTTAAGAACCCTTTTTTAATATTTTACCTTTTGTAGTACCTATATCCATTCCACTTCCCCTTTTTGGTTCATACCATATAGAACAACTTTAGGCCTACACTTAGCCATAGGCTCATTATTATTTAGCTTACTAACTCAATGTGTCATTCTATTATATATATTTACAACCATTTTCATTTAATTAACATCATTAATGCTCTCATTACACAACTATGATGTTACATCTGACCTTACAACATTAAATCTAGTTCGTATATCACTAATCTCACATTACATTATTAGGAAATTAGCCATTTTATCCTTATGACCTTAATCCCTTTTAAATCCCTTAGCCAAACCAAATTTATATTATTCAAACACAACCATAGACATGTAAATTCTTCTCAAATTACACCATATTCATTTACATCTATAAGATGAGTTGTTTGGTCATCATCATATAATATACATAAATTACATTTATCATTATTCCTTCTAACTTTATTATTTTCACAACATGCATTTAGGACTACTTATACATAAACTTTCTCAGATTTCATTCTCACACACACAAAACCTTAGTGTATACCATTCAGCCATGGGTTCTTCACATGCATATATTCGAATTCATACTTAATCAATAACTCATTCATGTTTATTTTGCTTCAATTACATTACACATACTTACACATTCACCATATTTCCATACACACACTTCAAAATGATCAACTGTATAAGGTTTAATGCATGTCTCTCCAAACTTACTTAATTAAGTAATTTAAGTACTTAGTCTAGTACATCTACACTTCCTTCATCTCTTCTTGCATAGGTTTTGGCCATAAAGACATCAACCTTCTCACAAACTCTTTCATAGCATCTCTCCTTCCTAACATGCTCCATTTATATATTGAAAATCATACATACACAAGGTAAGCTAAGGCTAGCACATTCACACTTATACACTCACTCGACCAAGTACACATTTAAACTATTTCTAATCTTTCTTGCATCTCTAACCCTTCTCTTTAGCATATCTTGCCTAATATTTTATACACCAACTATATTACATGTCATTTCAAGTATAACTTACTATATTACTTGTCATTTCAAGTGTAACTTACACAATGTACATAAGCTTACTCATGACAATCAACATTATTCATTATACCTATCACTAACTTCACCCATCTTATACTTTACACTAAATATAACGCAATCAACACTCTCACATACCATTCATATTCATTCGACCACTAGGCCTTAACCATCACAACTAGTATATCTCATCATACTCATATCACATGCACAACATACATACATTTGAATCTATAATTCTGTCACTTATCAATATAACTATCATTGCACTTTCTCATTTCATGCATTATGCACAAACTAACATATTTTAAGTTCATATACACCCCCTTGCACCATTCAACCATAAAGGTATATCCACCTTAGCAATAACATTTCATCTTAATTCTCACTTCACCCTTTCACTAAACAATCATTTATATTGTTAATACTAATTACACATATACATATACCAATTACCATTAACACACATACTTTAACCATCTAAATTAACATACCAAATGTAAATTTCAATGAACAAACTTACCTAAATACTCCTTAGCTTCCTTTTAGCCTCCTCTTATCACTCTAACATCAATTCCACCATTTCTCCATCAATTCCTCATAAACATACAAGTAATTAAAATTAGAAAATTCTTAATAAATCACATAAAGCCTAAAAATTCAACCTAACTTTAGAAGGATTAGTTTAGTACCTAAAAATACCTAGGAAAAATATTAAGTCATGAAAATAAATAATATTACCTCAAAGTGGCACTATTCACCATCCTTGAATTTCTCCCCATTTGAGCTTTCTTTCCAAGTTCTTCCACTAGAATAGTGATTAGGGAGGGGTAGAGGTTATTTTAGTAGGTTTAGTTGATGGAGAGAAGGCTTTTTTAGATGTATGGAGCAAGAGAAAATAAAAGGGAGGAATACCCCTAAGTGGTGTCAACCATGACTAATTGAGGGGAAATGAGGAGTTATTCTAATATGCAGCAAATTGGCTTTTATAGTTAGTATAGGGTGGTTGGATAGTGGACAAGTATCCCATCTAATGGCCCTAAATAAATACTAAACTTTTCCTCTTTAAAAATTAATTCTAAATCCTAGATGTGTCATTTTAACTCCCAATTCATGTCATTAATTAGATAAATACAATATTTAAATATTCCGTAAAAATCAAAATTTAATTCCGATGATAACTATTTAAATTGAATTAATACGTCTTAAATTAATTTCGTTAAATAGCTTCCTAGCCTAAAAAAATTCCAATTCTTATACCATTAGCTTAGTTAGAATTTTTAACCATCAAGATGTGCTATTTTTAGAATATTCTAAGCAACTTCAAAATATTTTTATGTTTAACTTTAACTACATTACTATTCATGGGACATTACTGTGAAAATTTCACTTGCATTTTTAACCTCCTTGGTAACCTTTATTCACTTTCAAATTTCACCTAAAATTATTTTATAATATTCCCTACCATTCTATTCTACTTAACTCAACTTCAATTTTCAAAAAGTACTATTCACTTTTTTTAAGCAAATAATATTCACCCTATACTTCACTTTAT
The DNA here is from genome assembly GCA_948208565.1 of Hura crepitans. Taxonomy (NCBI): domain Eukaryota; kingdom Viridiplantae; phylum Streptophyta; class Magnoliopsida; order Malpighiales; family Euphorbiaceae; genus Hura; species Hura crepitans. The sequence goes on along the minus strand of CANXYI010532291.1, from coordinate 7,114 downwards.
TCATTAACCACTCAAACGACCTCATTTTAAATCCAAACTTTAACCTCAACCTATCCTCAATTCACATTGTTAAATAGTAAAAAAATCCAAATCACACCTCGAAGATTTCCACCCAAAGCTCTGTAGTGCACTATTAATCTATTAGGGAGCACTATTCACATGCCGAAGTTTTCCGAGCATTACATATACACATCTCATTAATATACACAATTAGCATCATTTAAGTTCTAATTGATCACACATTTCAATTCTCATTAATATACACACATATACATATCAAATGCATCAACATTTACATACTTTAATTTTACATTTCCACTCTTTAAGACATAATATTAAAGGATACATTTACCTAAGCAACCAAAAATGGCTTATTAGCTTCAATTAACCTTTTTCTCTTCTTTTCCTTTGTTCTTCCTTCCTTCCTTTTTCAACGTACATTTCATTTAAAAATCCATATAAATTATAATGCTTAACAAAAAAGTCAAACTAACACAATGAAACTTCTTTCGGCATTCGTAAAAACCTTTAAAAAATATAAAACCCTTAAAAGAAGCACTTACTTAAAGGAGTGTCACTATCTATCCATAATACAAAACCTCTAATTTCATAAAATTAACCCTAAATCCTTGAAATTAACCCTTCAATTATGCTTTTAGTAGCATTTAGGTGAGGGCTTAATGGAGTTTTGATCGGTAAATCAATAGAAGAAGTAAGCTTTGAAGAATGAAAATGGAGGGAGGGGAAAGAAAAGGTGCGTTGGCATTAAAAGGAAGAGAATGTGCAAATTTTGGCTAAACCTACACCACCACCTTATATACCCTTTAAATCAAGGGCTTATATTAAACCACTTATAATCAAAAGACCCATATAAATTAGGCCCAAAAATTCCCTTTTAATCCATATTAAATTAATACTGTTCAATTCATTCATCAAATAACACATTTTAAAATCCTAATAAATCACTTGTAATAATACCCAAAGGTCTCAAAAAAATTCGTGCTCAAAAATCAAGAAAAAGTGAATTAAATTAATATTTTTACTCTTGTTTGATTTTTATAAAATTTTCTTGATCTTCAAAAATTTCAATTCCACTTCTATTAGACTCTATAAAATATTTAAGTATCATGATGTGGCATTCCTAGGTCCATTTGATAAAAAAAATAATATTTTACGATTCAACTTTAAATGTATTACTATTCATAATACACTGTCGTAAAAACTTTACTTCTATTTTTAGCCATCTTAATGACTTTATTTCTATTCCAAACTTTATCCAAAATTGTCTCTTAATTAATACTTTCATCATGTAACATTAGTGTAGCCCGAATCTCGGGAAATCCTATTCACACCTCGGAAGGGACATATTTGTTATCGATCGTTAATCATTCAAACATCATTATTTTCATATCAAATTGCACTCACAACTTGTTTATAACATGTTCCATTGATTAGTAAGAATAAAAACTCTACTCACATCTTGAGAGTCACTATTTATGACTCGAGATTCACTAATCACAATCTCATGTTTTTTAAGTGTTACAGGTAATTACTAATTACATGATCGAGCAATAGGAATTCCTACTTTGGTTTTTCTAAGCCACAAATAAAAATCAATTTAGGCCAAACCCTAGGTAGATACATGAATTATAACCTATCAAAAAGAAATAAATAATTAAATTACAACACTTGTAACATTATTATTCTTACACCTATTGAGGAACGAGGTGGTTTGATGGAGTCACCACCTAGTCTACACTAGGAATCTTTTGACCTTTTCCTTAAAGGGTTTTGGAATTAATATCTTATTTATGCCCTTATAATTACCTCTTTTATATTCTAACATTTATTAATCTCATATCATGCAAGCAAGCGAATAAATTTAAAGCATTCATCATATTTATACATCAAGAAAATAAATTATGACAATTAAAGACTACATCAATCAATAATAGGGAAAATATAAAATATACATCCATAAAATCAGACTATTCATTATTTGGAAGATGACCTAACAATTATCCATAATTACATAGGAACTGGGGATAACTACCCAACTCCTATCTCTAGGAGATTGACCTTTGTTAAAGTATGCCTCATATGGTAACTTTTATTAAGGAAAAATCAAAATCTTTTTATTAAAAAACACCCATTAATTAATAGAAAAATCTTTTATGTGAGATTGGCTTTTGACATGTAAAATAATTCTAAATAGTCTAACCATTACAATTGAAATGAATAAAGCGCATGAAATAAACAATAACCAAAATAAATCAAACTTAGAATAAAATAGGTCTCAGCTTCCCATTAATAGGTTCATGTGGACTACTTCAACGTCCCCGATAGGTCCGTGCGGACTACCATTCCAACATCTATGGCCAAAACTAATAGAACTCTAAAACAATTAGAATAACAATATGAGGTCTGTAAAGATCTTATAATAAGCTAGAATCAAATGATGTGATCACATAATTTTTTACATATTAAATTACATGTTAAGTAAAGCATACGTCCATAAATTGATTACATTCTTACTATTAATAAGCTTACAATAATGAAACAGTTTACCATGTCAAAACCAATAAATGATGCATGTTTGTGTGGACTAATCATGCGATCCAAAATGTCAATTACAATTATTATGATTCATGAAACAACTTAAACATAAAGAAAACATATATCGTGTTAACCTACTCCTATAATTGATAAGAGATTATAAGGAATTGCCTCACATGTCTAATTAATCATCATAGATCATCGATTAATATGAAAGTAATAGAAGTAAAAAGGCCTCAAGCTTACTTGATACTAAACTTCAATCAACAAATCAAAGGTTAAGTTTTAGAAAGAGAATTATAGATTTTAATATAGGTTCATACTAGTAAAGTCACTTCCACGGCAAACTTTTCTTAGAATAATTCTTGATATTCTAGATATCTAATTTGGTTCATTAGAGAGGTATTTGTAAGCTTCTGGTGAAGACCTTCCCATTTAGAAAACTGAATGTTCTATCAAAATAGGAAGTAAACTTCAAATAGGAATTCTAAGTTTCTAGAAACTTTAAGGATGTAAATCCATGTGAACCATAAGTTAGGGAAGAGGTCCATGGGCCAAGAAGTCAAGGTGGACTATAGTCCACGGGCTTGGTTGCCACAGGCTTTGGCTAGGAAGTACATATGAATATTAGGCTAGGAAGTCATCAAGACTTTGGTTTAAGCTTCTTTGATTTGTTGCTTAGACTTGTCTTTGGCAATCATTATAAGCCCGAATCCTAGTTGTCTATAGTTTTCCCTTACTTTGATAAGTGCTATGAAACCTGTGTGTAATCAATTCACATCAAACTAACACATGAGTGAATAAAGAAAAGATAAAACCCACAAGTTTGTTAAATAGAAACACCAAATCCCAATGCAACTTGCCCCTAAGTGAAGTGAAAACCCACCAAATTTGAATGCATCCTCACTTTAAAAAATTGATAATTTGGAAGATAAGTTGCGCAAAATTTGAATACAACTTCCTTCGAGTGAAGTGAAAACCTACCAAATCTGAATGCATCCATGCTTTGAAAAATTGATAATTAGAATATAGGCTACACTAAATTTGAATGCAACTTGCCCTTAGGTGAAGTGAAAACCCACCAAATCTAAATGCATCCTTACTTCAAAAAAATTGATAATTGGAATTTAAGCTACACCAAACCTGAATGCAACTCACCTCAGAGTAAAGTGAAAACCCATCAAATAAATTATGCCTTTGCTTTGAAAAATTGATAATTGGAAGATAAGCTATAGTAAATCTAAATGCAACTTGAATATTAAAGGTGGACTCAACCAAATCTGGTGATATTTCTGCAAGATAAAAGATAAACTAAACCAAATCTAGTGATATGCTTGAAAGATTAAAATGGACTAAATTAAATCTAGTGATGTCTTTGAAAGATTAAAGATAGACTAAACCAAATCTGGCGATATGTCTTAAATGCAAATAGAAGGTTAGATTTATCTTATCATGATAAGTTTGTAACATGCACCTTCGCCTTTGGTATGTTGGGAGAATTGCCTCTACTATGATTAAACTAGGTATCTTCAATCAATTAAAGGAAAGACCACTTCATCTAACAAAGCTCATTTTGCTGTATATGGTTAATGCATATGGATAATGTATATCTAAGTGTATGAATATCACATTTTTGTGCATGTTCATGCATTTATATGTATTTATGTATGTGTGTGTGGTTGATGAGAATCATCATTCAATAATGATGTAAAGTGCAATGCAATGCTTGTGTTCTATGTTAATCATTGATCTATCTTTTATGGTGAGTTGGTGCAAAAGAATGATGCTCTAGACATCTTAGATAGGAAGGCTTACTGGTTAAGCTTACTCTGCTTGATGTTGACCTTTTGATAAAGGAGGGGGAGGATTAGGCCATTTGCCCCCAATTTATTATCTTTAAATGCCTTTGCAGACTGTAAGGTGTTAAACATTTTATTTTATGCCTTAACTTTTGCCTAGTGCGCTTCATGAAGGAAGTCTTAACACTAGTGGGTTGTGCCTTAACTTTTGCCTCGTGCATTTGTGACACCTCTTACTCAGTCCAGTAATCGAACTTAAATAAGGAGTGACACACATATTGATATCCAAACTTACTTTATCCAAAAATCCAAATAAATTAGAACTTTTTTGAAATCATTTGATTATATATTAAACTTTTAGCTTAAATGAAATTTCACTTTTAAGTTCTAAAATAGTTTTGGAAATTCGCGTACTAAAAATTCGGTAGCATAATAACTGTACCGGGACATTATTCTAAAATGAATAGTAACTTACAAGTTTAAAACAACACTTATATACATCTTAATCTCAAATTGATCCTTCTGACCATCCAGATCATAATCACAAATGCAACAACATACCATAGGAAGAGATATCATACAAGCATAAAATAAAGTTCGAACTTGTTTGAAAAGGTTACAAAAACAATTACATCTCATATTAGGCATAATCCCTCTTATACTACATGTGAGTGTCCTTTTATAGATATATCACATAATATATATAAGACAAAATACCAAAAGTATTCTTCTCTTGATCTTTTGGGACTTTGACTCTAATATAATTTTTTGACCTATGAATCGCAAATAAAAATAATGCACTAAGCAAATTGCTTAGTGGTGTAATCATTATAATATACATATACAACCACATGCAATCATACATGGCTTAAATTCACATTACAAGATAATAAATGTAATAAGACAATTATTTCAGCTTAACAACTTTATATCTTACAGTAGTTCATGTATAACACAATTGTTCAAAACATCAAAAGTACGAGATCACTCATCATAAAATACCTGCGATATAAACTAGATATCTAACAATTCAACTTATTATGTTAATCTATTATTATGATCTTTTCTTTTATTTACCATTGTTCTACCCATACCTAAAAGACACTCACTCAAAATTAGATAATGGGACTACTCAACTATTTAGGTCATAATGTGTGGTGGCCACCAAGACCTTACAATGGCTGCACCCACTGTCCTTTTGGACCCTGAGGTTGTTATAGCAACCCTGTGTGTATATATATGTATGTGCATGTGTGTGTGTACAGTGGTTCTTCTGACAATATGGTTATTGTACCAAACCTATGTATGTAACGTAACTCCGTGGGATCCTATGGCTATTAAGCCAGACCTATAAGCACCGAGGAACCCTAATAGATATTATCTATCCCTAGTTGACCGGTCAACTTATCCAATTTAGGTTGTCTAATAATGTGAGCTAATCACTTTGTTTGATTACATTTCTCCTTCTTAAAATGGGTTAAGTAAGCTTTATTTAGAAATATGATCAACACATAACCTTAGGGGTAACATTAATAATATGCCGAATTATCAATCATCTTTTCCTCAATTATAGCATTCCTCATTAGTTGCATCTTTAAAATATAAGCCATACCATAAATTCCATGATACATCATTTGAATCTTTGTCACCAAATCATTTGGCCATGCCATGAAAATCATGACCATACACTTTCTTAAGTTCATGTCACTTTAATTCATTGTCATATATATCATTCTACCAAACTTTTATTCATCCTGTTCATATATGTTAAACACAACATTACCATACCATGCTCAATTCTCATAAACATCTTAACTTCAATAATAGTTTTGCCATACTACCTTATCCATGCATATCCTACTCATTACATACATAAGCATAACATAACATAATCCTAAGAATAAATAATCATGCCATAATTACATACAAAATTCATAATGCACAATTAAGGCATTGGGCCATACATAGGTTTCATACATAAAATGCCATTCTTTTTCTTCTATCACATCGTAATGCATAATTATAGACTTATTACATTTGATCAACATTATCATCAACCAATTCACACTTTATCACACAATTAAACCCAAGCACCTTAAGGCACACCTTAGTGAACATTCAATCACTATGTGGCAAGCACTCTAAACTACCAATATTCCATCAAATACTCATATTCCATATGGTTATAACATCATAATACTACTAAGATTCCTAAACATACATGTACTAAATTCCTAAACATACATGTTTCATCATCAATAACTCACATAACACTTAGGCATTTTAAATAGGTCATTTGGCCAACACTCAACAACACATACCCTTTTCATTCAATTTATCATAAAACTACAATTATGCATATTTTCTAACTCATCACATTTACATGTAATTCACATGCACATAACATATTGAGCATAACCATCCATCCATTTGGCCAACATAGCACCATCACTTCAACACATAATTTCTCACCAATCTCATACAATTTGACTTATTATAACATCAATTCATTATAATTCACACAATCAAGCCATAAAATGCTCATATCTACCACATACACATACACACACACACACACATAAACTTTAATATTAGGAAATTCACATACACTATATGTTATAAATATTACACATACCAAAACAAACTTTTCTACACCAATATGTTCTGTCAAACCTTATCTTTCCCTTTAATCTTCTTTTGCTCTTCTTTCTTTACATACACATAATAGGAATAAACTCAAAAAAACCATAATAATTCAC
>CANXYI010532086.1:0-11954 GCA_948208565.1 Hura crepitans | reverse complement strand
ATTTTTATTACTCTTTCTAAAAAGGTCATTCACATCTGCTTAACACTTAATTTACTTTACTGTGACTAGTCTAGCACATCTGTGAAAACTATTCGAAATAACCCTTAGCTTGCCTTTTCTGTGAAACTTAGAAAATACTATTTCGTTTTGTTTAATTTTTATACTCATAATCAATTACATCATTTACTTAATTTAATTCATAGGCACGACTAGAAAGATGACACTTTAAGACACTAGAACTAAAGGAATAATAAACTGGTGTAGTAGTCCCTGTTCTAGACCTATGCTGCTTCACCAACATGTGTCCCACAATGGAGATTAGTCATAGCCTCCCTAAACACAATAAAAGTAATGGCGTGGCATAATAGAGATCAACCCGTAGGCCTCCCCGACCATAAATAAGTAATTGTATGACATAATAGGGATTTGCTCGTGGGCTTCCCTAGTCACAAATGATCATTAAAGAACTAAGTAACATAATGGAGATCAGTATGTAGACCTCTCAAGCAACCAATGAATATAATCAATAACTGGGTGACAAAATAGAGATCAGTCCGCAAACCTCTACAGTCACCAATGTACTAGCAGCTGGAAGACCCTAAGTTAACTAGTCAACTCATCTAATGGGTGTCTAACCAATGGGCCAAGTACCTTAATTTAAATTTATTTATTAGCCAAAATTATTCTTATAATATTTGAGTCTCAAAAATAAATAGTTAAGAATTTTTTCTTGCACTTTAAAAATTTATTCAAACTGGCATGTCCACTTTTTGGATCTACTACGTAAAATTCCCATAGAAAATTTTAGTTTATCATGATCAAAATCAAAGTATCTTCGGATATGACTTATCATAACTTTTCCACTTGAAAAGTGAATACTTTTTAGTCTAGTGACATTTTTGGTTCAGGTAGAGGTCACTGGATAGTTATAGGTCATTTCAACCACTTTTGAAGTCACTTTTCTAGGACTATTTTAAGTCCAAATTAAGCTCAATTTTTAAGGTTCTTTTTACTATTTTACTAGGCACTAGGCAAACTAAAATTGGGCCAAGTCTATGGTCAAAATCTAAGCACAAAGGCCATCTCCAACTAGGACAAATCCATGGCAAAAAATAAAGGCACTAAAGCCACTAGTACTGGGCCAACTCTATGGCTAAACTATAACTCAATTCTAGCCTCTCAAAGGAACAATTAAGGTTCAATTCCATGATTCACTTAAGGTCACTTGTTTAGATTAGTATTTCAAGCTTTAACTAATAGTTTTAGTCCAAATTATTTTAGCCATTTTCAAGGCACTTGTTCAAGGTGTACATTGCTATATTACTATATCATATACTTAGCTACTTTCATAACCATTTCAAGCCAATAATTAAACCATGGCAAATTCCTCAACTAACGCCTTAATCAACTTAGATTTCATGCTAATGTGCCGTGGTTTAAACTCATAGGTTCTTAGGAAAAATGGATTAAATTTCTATTCCTTAGCATATAAGGACATTATTAATCACATGCACATGCCATGAACTCAAGTGTACTCACAAACATTTCATTCTAAGCCAATTATGGCTAAGGCACAAAATAGCATTCCTAAAACACAAGCATGAAACCACATAGGTACAAGTAATTAGACACATTCCATAATAATTTCCTTTAGCAACATTGCTTAATTCATGTTCAAACATGCCAAGTACATATTAAATTTCCATCATAGGCAATAAATCACCCATCCAAGCATTTATAGATAACAATTTCAGCAAGCATTTTAAGGCTAATTTTACAAACACTATAAACAAAACATTTTATTCCACAAAATTCTCAAGGAAATCAAACTCACTAAGGAAGATTTCAACTTTAACCATATCATTTTAGCCATCTTAAATGGGTGTTCAATAGTCTAGGCACCCATACACATGAAGAAAGGGCTGAAAGTCAACTTACATAACACTTTGAAGGTGCCATCCTCACAATGATCAAGCTGCCAGCCCTATTTCCAACAAGCATAGTAACATTGTGCTTCCTCTATGACCTCCAAGCTAGCCTCCAATGGCCACCAATCCCTCAAGCACACCACCATCCAAATGTTAGCTATGTTTTAGCATAAAAATCACCCAAAAAGCCCAAGAAATGATGGAGACACAGTAGTGAACTAACCTCACATACACTATTCTAGACTGTTCTAAGTCTATCTCCTTCTTTGAATTTTATCTCTTAAATAGGAACTCCTTTTTGCCTGATTCTTTTTTCCTCACGGTGCCTAACATCCAAAAGAATTTTTACCCATTAGAATTGGCCCATTTGGTCACTAGAATAAAAAATTATGGCCTAAAAATAGATAGAGTGGCATTGGCAATTTTTGGGCAAAAGGAAATATTGGTTTTGTCCTTAATAAGTGGAAATCCACTTGTCATAGCCCCTTGGCCACTTGGCACTATTATGGGCCCTATGTTGACACCTCAAAGTTGACTTGGTAATTTTTGAACCATCTTGATTTTTTGGAAAACTTTGAAAATTAATAAAAATTCACTCGAACCTCCAGAAATTACATTATATGTTTTAAAATTACTATTTTAATCCCCTTTACCTGTTCGTAAATTTTCATCAGCAAATTCCACCAATAGGGTAGTTTTCGGACTGCCTAAATTTATGTGCCAAGCTAAAAAATTATGAGATTTTTCAAATAACCTTTGATTCCGAGAATTCTTTCACTATTGGTCTCAGTGTGATTTTTTAGATTTAGGGTCCACTATTTTCAGGTTTGTCTAAGTAAATCTCGGGTCAGTCCCAGCTTGAAAAATTTTTATTGCCCCAATGTGTAGCTTTTTCTACTTGAAATGAGTTATTAGTTTGCTAAATTTAAAAATTTTTCCTTTTTAGTCAAATTAAGGCCAGTTAAAGTTTCATGACCTATGCCGCTACCTCGGTCCACATGCAAGTCACCCAGCACCGCGGGTGCACTTCTCATATCTTGTGGCATTGTTCATGGATCCCCAAAACATAGGCATTACATTTTTCCCCCTTTAAGAAAATTTTGACTTCAAAATTATCCGAAGCAAATAGAGTAGAATACTGAGCTCCCATTTGCTCATCTAGCTCTCAGGTAACTTCCTCTGTACTTTTATACCTTTATAGCACTATAATAGTGGTGTGGATTCATTTCTGCAAATATCTCATTTCATGAGCCATAGTCTACTTTATTTCTTAGGCATAACTTATATCCAACTGTATCTTAATAACTATCATTAGAGTCATGTATAACTGATCGAATCTGTGCCCCTTGAGCATAGAACATAAAAGCACTATGTGTTGCTATAGCTCAGGTGGTAATGCTTTCCTGTATGCTAGAGGTCTGGACCCTATCAGTACTCTTGTAGGGTCTAATAACCTAGGACTCAATTACACTTTTCCCTGACTTTTGCACCTATTTTCTTAGAAAGAAAACCTCCATAATACTTTGTCTCTAACTAAATATTTAATAGTTTCCTGCTTTATGTCAGTACAAGGTTTTTGTCTAACCATACTACTTTTAGCCTTTTTTATTGAATTTCACTTTCCTTTAACCACTTTAATTAAGTCTATTCTAAAGACATTCTATCTTAACTCTCACTTCTATATGAAAAGTCCTACATTGTCTAGCATACAATGCCTCATAGGGGTTCATTTCCCAACTAAGCTGGTTACTACTATCAGAGGCAATCTCTAACAAGAACATAGGAACATAAATATATTAATCAATCATAGGCTTACTAATATCATCTCATAACATGTGATTACATATCTGTATCACCCTCTCTGACTGCCCATCAAAATGAGGATGATAAACTAAGTGATAAGCTAATTTGGTGCCTAAAGCTACTAGCAGCTTCTTCCAAATTTTAAAAGTAAAACAAAAATCTCTGTCCATATGATAGTTATTGGCACAACATGAAATTTAATGTTCTCATCACCATATAGTCTAGCCAACCTATTTAAAAACTAATACATTCTAATCAAGTAATTTGAACTATCTTGACTATCTATCAACAATTATTCATGCACCATTGCACTTATCTTTAGTCAATAATAGCTCATTCCAAAACTCAAAGTTAGCTTCTATCATTCTCACTTTGATATAGTTGTAAGACACAGTAATTTAGAAAAATTCTAATGCCTAGCTTCTACTCGTAGGCATATCAAATACTTAATACCATACTTTATCATATTTCTTTCCATACCAAGCCATCAAGAAATAAAATTTCCACACTTAGATTTTTCCTCCCAGAATGCCTGGGAAGAGAAGACTCATGTATTTCCTTAAACACCTACAACCCAGATCCTTTGTACAAAATGTACATGATCTATTCTGATAAGTCCACTACTTACTTACTATCAATTGAAATTCTGAGGTCTTCCGCTTTTTAGCTTTGCTAATTATCTAAACCATTTACTTATCTCTCACTTGATTCTTTTTAATTTACTGCCTAAAATCTAACTTTATTTGTAACTCAGCCACTACTGCCTCTTTTGAAATAACTGGTAACCAGATATTCATAATATCTCTAGGTCACCATAAATTTCCCTATACTTAGCCTTTACTATCACAGTAGCTTTCACTAGTAGGTAGTAAATCAGGTAATCAAAATCCTGAATCAACTCTATCTAACTATTCTATCTTAGGTTGCTTTTCCTAATTGAAGAAATATTTTAAACTCTAATAATCTGTACCTATACAGCATTCTTCTTCATACTGATAGTGCCATCATTTGTTTTAACACAACTATTATGATAACTAACCCTAAATCAGTGGTAAGATAATCCTTCCCTCGTGGCTTCAATTGTCTTAAAGCATAAGCCACAACCTTTCCATCCAACATGAACCCCTAATAAATTATTCAATAAAGTATCCTTGTATATAATAAAGTCCTTACCTTATTCAATTTAAATTAAGATAAAAGCCTCTATCAATATCTGTTTCAAATTAGCAGACTATCTTGACATTTAATACCCTATAGAATCTTCACCTCTTTTCTGATTAGTCCAATTATAGGAGAAACAATGATGGAAGTCCTCTTGCAAGCCCTCTGTAATCTCAACTAAGCCTAAAAATTTTCTCATTTTTATTAATTCTAAGAGGGTTTCAATTCCAACACTGCCTTACCTTTATAGGGGTCAAATTTTGACTCTCTCTATTGAGATAAGGTGCCCCAAAGAGAAACATCATTTACCAAATTCAAACTTATTGAGTTGAGCATAAAACCATCCTTTTTCTAGGGTCTGTATCACAACCCTTAGATACTATTCATACTCTTTCTCATTCCTAGAATACACCAAATGATCATCCATGAACACTATTACCGCTAGCCTATATAAAGTTAAAAGTTTTTCCCACTGCAATCCATAAAACTACTAAGGCATTAGTGAGCCCAATGACATCACCAAAGACTCACAATATCAACACTTGGTCCTAGAAGCAACATTAGCAATATCAGCTTCCCTAAATTCTCAACTGATAGTATCCAAATCTTAGATAAACTTTAAAAGAAAGAAGACTAACCTCTCTCAATGATCAAGAAGATTATTTGCCAAAATAAGTGTTATTGATCCTACACAATCACCCTGTGCAAGTACCTTTAAGGCAATACACAACTTGAGTAACCTATCTTTCTTTCTCATAGATAGCTTAAACACTTACTGAGAAATTTTACTGGGTCTAATAGAACCCTTATTACATAGCTCTTGTAGCTATACTCTTAGTGCTTTTATTTCAACAGATGATATCTTTTAAAAAACAATGAACACTAGTGCAATACTAAGATACCTCCACTTTAAAATCCAGATTTCTCTGAGATGATAACCCTCATAGCTCAATAAAAAGATGTTGGAGAATTAAGCTTTAACTAATAGATACACTACATAAGAATTAAGTTAGTATGATCAATACCTTAGGCCAAACATGACTCTCTCCTCCCAAAGGAGTTATTATATTCTAATAACAAAGGTAAAATTATTTAATGAATTTCTCTCACCATTCACTATCTCTAACATTCTTCGAATAGTCTGAAGGGTCAACTTTGTATTGTTACCTTTAGCCATAGCCTAATACTTAATAAGCCAATCCATCCTAGAAGAACCTCAATATATTGACATACAACTTTTTTAATCAATAATAACTCATGCACCTAAATTACTAGAGGCATCTTTTATACACCCTTATTCATAATCACACACTGCCCCATAGGGCTATTAACTCTAATGTCTATCTCACTAGCTAAGGCCCTAGCTATCTATTTTGTACTGGTGTAGTACATGCACATAAGGACATTAAAGTAGGGTCTACCATAGCCAAGATTGAAACATTAGATAACAACATGCTAGTCATATCATCTGGTGTTACAGCCACTTTTTTAGTCTCTCTATACACTACCTGGCTATAGCACAAGCCTTAATTCTAGCACCCTGAATAACATTAGACTACTCTCTTTTAGTCATTTTCTAACCCCTACTTTTGGGGTGTAACATTACATATCTATGTTTAAGCACCTTTTATTTGTCCTTAAGGACACTTCCTCTGTGGTGGCCGCTAACATCACAATGGAGACATTTTTCTCACTTGCCTCCTCTGTACTACTCCTAATGCATTTTTTAACAACAACCACACATGGGTAGTCCACTTCTAGTACCCACTTTAGTACTAGGACCTGGACTAAAACTATGCTTATAATTGACTCTCCTTCCTTGTCTTACCAATCTGGTACTACACTGGGCTATCCCTTAGTGCTTTGCCTCTTTTTCTAAAAGAGCTCTCTCCTTACTAGTTCCATTTTTTTCTATCATATACAACTAATACTTATACTACCAAATCCCTCATTCTGAGGTTTAGCTATCTATATCCTTGATTCTACATTTAGTTATATAAGGAATTTCTTATATGTTACATATATATCATTGAAAATAATTTCCTCAACACACTTTAGAAATATGGTAATATCCCTTCATGCACTACTTCTCATAGTACCAGGACAGCGTTTCTCCTACCTGCTATCAATCAGTCACTCCTGACTCTAGTTGCTAAGTAGCAGAACTGGGTTGAAATGCTAATACAAGACTTGCACACTGTATACTATGGTTGTAAAACCAATCAATTTCATAGCCCATCCTTTGGGTAATTAGACTAGTCATTTCTGTAATATAGAACACTTTCAGTTTCTTAGCCTTGAAATTCATAATAGTTGAAAGGAATTAAAACTAAACTATTTGATATCCATGTACTTTACTAAGGAACATTGAACCTTAGCTTTGATACCACTAAATGTAACACCCCCTACTAGATTCCCAAAGAAGTCCAATAAGTGGTGCACTTCTCACCAGGTCACCCATCCTAAAATTTCTCCTAAGGTCATTCATTTAACTTTTACTAATTTCACTCTAAATCATGCTATTTGACTCCAATACCACATCAGTAAGTTCTTTTGGTCCATTTAGGTTAGGATTAATATTATCCGGTCATTACAGAAGAAATTTCCTAACACTCAAATATCACTTAAAAATCAAATAGTATAATAGCTGCTCGTGTCCTATCCCAAAATTCAAACAAGCCTGTTTAAACACTTCAATAAGCAATTCATCACACTTGGACCCATCTGGTCCCCCATTCTTAGCCTATCATAATCATACAACCCACATCAAACTCAAGCCTTTAGCCAAAGATAAAATATGCAAACATAGAGCCTCAGGCTAACATCAATAGCACATATCATATATAATCATTCATGAACCAAAAAATATGTATAATTACTTAATTTACATCAGTGAGTCATATTCACTTAATTACATTACATTTCTAAAGCTTAAATAAACTTTTATACCCATTTCCCAACTAAGTTATGGATATCTAACTATACAATAATTTCATTCAAAGTTTTCACCTATATTCACTAAACTACTATCGTCATGCTTTACAAGGCAAGTCCCGCTGTAGTGTACCTATGCAAAAAAATCGGTACACTGAGTATATGAGATACTCAGTGGTGAACTTAAACCAATTTAATCATGTCATAATATTATTAATTTATCTGAATAGTTTAAGAATAATTTTATTAGATTTTATATCTTAACCATAGACTGGGGTGCCAATTTACTAAAATACCTCTAAGGTATTTTAAAGTCTAAAACAGTACTTTTGACTCAAATAAATCATTTAAAGGGAGGACTATTATTTTCAACATGCATACTCTATGAGAATCACTTAATCTATTTGATAGGTGAAAATTACTAAAATACCCTCTTATTGTATTTTTATTACTTTTTCTGGAAAGTTCATTCACATCTGCTTAACACTTAGTCTACATTATTGTGACTAGTCTGGTATATCTATGCAAACTGTTGAATATAACCTTTAGCTTGCCTTTTTATGTGAAACTTAGAAAATAATATTCTATTATGCTTAATTTTTATACTCAAAATCAGTCTGATCATTTACTTAATTTAATTCTCTAGCACGATTAAGAATATGACACTTTAAGACACTGGATCTAGAGGGATAATAAACGGGTATAGTGGACCCCATTCTAGACCTATGCCGTAATACTAACATGTGTGCCATAATAGAGATTAGTCGTAGCCTCCCTAGACACAATAAAAGTAATGGTGTGGCATAATAAGATCATCCTATAGGCCTCCTAAACTATAGTTGAGTAACTATGTGACATAATAGGGATTAGCCTATAAGCCTCCCCAGTCATAAATGATCATTAAAAACTGGGTGACATATAGGAGATCAGTATGTGGACCTCTCTAGCAACTAATGAATACCATCAATAACTGGGTGACATAATGGAGATCAATCCGTAGACTTTTCCAGTCACCAATGAACTAGCAGCTGCCAAACCCTAAGTTGATCGATTAACCCATCCATTGGGTGTCTAACTAATAGGCCAAGTAGCTTAATTTAACTTTATTTATTAGTCAAAATTATTCTTAAAATATTTGAGTCTCTAAAACAGATAGTTAAGAGTTTTATCTTACACTTTAAAAATTTACTCAGACTAGTATGGCCACTTTTTTGATCTATCGGGTAAATCAAAATCAAAGTATCTTAGGTTATGACTTATCATAACATTTCCACTTAAAAAGTTAATACTTTCTGGTGCAGTGACATTTTTGGTTCAAGTAGAGGCCATTGGACAGTTATAAGTCGTTTTAACTACTTTTGAAGTCACTTTTCTAGGACTATTTTATGTCCAAATTAAGCTTAATTTTTAAGGTTCTTTTTAGTGTTTTACTAGGTAGTAGGTGAACTAAAACTGGGCTAAGTTCATGGCAAAAATCTAAGCATAAAACCATCTCTAATTAGGCTAAATCCATGGCTAAAATATAGGCACTAAAGCCATTGGAACTGGGCCAACTCCATGGCCAAACTATAACTCAATCCTAGGCTTTCATAGGCATAATTAAAGTTCAATTCCATAAGTCACTTAAGGTCACTTATTTAGATTATTATTTCAAGCTTTGCCTAATAGTTTTAGTCCAAATTATTTTAGCCATTTCAAGGCACTTGTTTAAGGTGCACATTGCTACATTAATATATCATATACTTAGCTACTTTTATACCCATTTCATGCCAATAATTAAACCATTGGAAATTCTTTAACTAACACCTTAATCAACTTAGATTTCATGCCATTATGCCATGGTTTAAACTCACTAGTTCTTAGGAAAAGTGGACTAAATTTCCATTCCATTCAATATAATGACATTATTAATCACATACACATGCCATGAACTCAAATGTACTCACAAACACTTCATTCTAAGCCAATTATGGCCAAGGTACCATATAGCATTCCTAAAACAAAAGTATGAAACGACACGGGTACAAGCAATTACACACATTATATGATAATCTCCTTTCATAACTTTGCTTAATTCATATCCTACCATGCCAAGTACATATTGAATTTCCATCATAGGTAGCAAATCACCTATCTAAGCATTCACAGATAACAATTTCAGCAAGCATTTGAAGGCCAATTTTATAGACATAATAAATGACACATTCCATTCCACTAAATACTCAAGGAAATCAAACTCACCAAGGAAGAATTCAACTTTAATCATATCATTCTAGCCATCCTAAGTGAGTGTTCACTAGTCTAGGAACCCATACACATGAAGAAAGGGCTAAAAGTTCGCTTACATAACACTTTGAAGGTGACATCCTCACCATAATCAAGTTGCCAACCCCATTTCTAGCAAGCATAGTAACTTTGTGCCTCCTTCACAAACTCCAAACTAGCCTCCAATGGCTACCACTCCCTTATACACACCACCATTCTGATGTTAGCTATGTTTTATCATAAAAAATCACCAAAAAAGCCCATGAAATGTGGGAGATATAGCCATGAACTCACCTCACATACATTGTTCTAAATGTTTTAAGCCTGTCTCCTTCTTTGAATTTTATCTCTTAAATGGGAACTCTTTTTGGCCTGATTCTTTTTCCTTGTGGTGCGTGACATCCCAAAGAATTTTTAGCCACTAGAATTAGCCATTTAGTCTCCAGAGCAGAAACTTATAGCCTAAAAATAAAGACAGTGTTGCTGACAGTTTCTAGAGAAAAGGAAAATTTGGTTTTGTTCTTAACAAGTGCAAATCCATTTTTCATGGCCCCTTGGCCACTTGGGAAGTGGGGTAAGCTACTTGGAACTATTGTGGGCCCCATCTTGACACCACAAAGTTGTCCCAGTAATTCTCGAACCATCTCGATTTTTTTGGAAACTTTAAAAATCCATAAAAATTCAATTGAATCTCTAAAAATTACACCATTCGTTTTAAAATTCCTATTTTAATCCCCTCCACCTAATTATAAATTTTTGTTGCCAAATTTCCACTGATACGGCAGTTTTAGACTACCTCGATTTGCATGCCAATCTAAAAAATTACAAGATTTTTCAAATGATATTTGATTCCAAAAATTCTTTCACTATTGGACCTAGTGTGATTTTTTAGCTTTAGGGTCTACAGTTTTTAGATCCATCCGGGCACATCCCGAGTAAGTCTTGACCTAAAAAATTTTTATTGATCGAATGGGTAGCTTTCAACCCGAAATGAATTATTGGTTTTGCTAAATTTTTAAATTTTGCCTTTTTCATCAAATTAAGGCCCCTTAAAGTTTTATGACAGATGTTATTACCTCGATCCACATGCAAGTGACTTGGCACCCTGAGTCTACTCTCAGATCATATGGCACTATTCATATAGCCTCGAAACACGGGTGTTACATTTTAAGTATTAACAAGGAAAGTGATGAGATGTTGGCATGATATATCATGGTTTGCATGTAAATAATTGTAAATGGCATAATATATTCGGCATGATGCATGGAAGGACATACTATAACATGATGTTATATGGCAATTAAGCATGGTAAAATGGCATAATTCATAATATCAAGGTAAAATGACTTTAGTTAACCCCTTGGGTCATTTGTTGGCCAAAGGACTTGTAAAATTCTTTAAATTTATTCTAATAAAGTGAAACATAAATAAGACTGGCGATGACCCATATTAATAGGAAAACAAGCATAGATAGGTTGGCCGATCGACTAGAGAGATTAGTAGCTGCAAGGGCACCTTTATGCTTATTTCAAGCCTATGGGCCAATGTATTTTTCCTATGAACTTTATTAATGTCAGACCTATGGGTTAATGTACTAGATCTTTATATTAATGCATCAAATCTTTTGGTTAATGTATCAAATCTTTGTAATCAGTGGCAAACCTTTATTGTCAATGCATCGAACCTCTGAGTCAATGCCAGAACTTTATGGTTAATGGTTCTTATTATCTTGTTTCAATAGTATGTCTTATGTATATAGGAAACATTAATAAGTAATGCCTAATTTAACAAAATCTTAACATATAAATTAATATGAGAATATGTATACTATCATGATAAATGGTATATGAATGAATAACACAT
>CANXYI010532009.1:0-10684 GCA_948208565.1 Hura crepitans | reverse complement strand
TGATTATATGGTCTTTAAATTCTCATCTTTTCTAAGCTAAGTTTTCTAACCCATCTCTTTATTCACTTTTATTTGCTTTGATATACTCTTAAGATTTGTGTGTTGGTAGGCAAAAACTAGGGCCTATCGTTACTTGTATTTGAGATATTTTATGAGAATCTTATGCATTCGTGACCTTGGATACATGATGATAACTAATGTATTTATGACTTATAGCCTATTTCAACTTATTATGGCATAAAAATATATACTCCATTATTGCATTAAACTTGTTTAATGTTCTTGAGTGGACGTGTCCTAACTTGCTAGTTTTTTTTATTAATTGTTGGTTTCAAATTTTTATATATCTTTAATGTAATAAAATAATTTTATTCACTTGTATTAAAGCATATTCTTAACTTTATGATCCAATGACACATTGCAAGAGGAAATTGTTATTCAGATCTTAAAACATTTAAAGTAAATCTATGATGTATAATAATCACATTTAAGCAGCAAACAAATTAAACCATTATAATCATTTTCTAACGTTCTTCTAACATTAGAAGAATCAAGGCTGACTCCCTTAATGCATATAAAGAGAGTAGTTTATAGAATAAAAGTAAAAGAGAGAGGGAATGTTATATATCAAAATTGACCTCCCTTAACACTAAATAGTCAAGTACTGACATCTAAAAGTTAGGAAGACAACATTTAAGTAAAATTACCTATATTGCCAAGGTCTGAATCTCTTTCTTTGCTATTATTCTAGATTACTTTGCTCATCCTTGATTTGCTGTGAACTGATGAACTTGCTACTAGTTCTATTCTTTAGATTTAGCTCTCTATTTTCTGCTATCCCTACTGTATTTTTTTGTTTTCTTTTCTCCTTTTCTATTTCTGCTCCTTTTTCTTTTTCTTTTCTGCTCTTTGTTTTTTTGCATTCCTCTTCTGGTTTTTCTTTTCTTGTTCTCTACTGTTTTTCTTACTGCTTTTCTTTTGCTCTCTATTTTTTCTCTTTTTTCATTTTTCTAAATCTATTCTTCTCCCTTATTTTCTACAAATTTGGGTTTTTATAGATTTCTGTAGTGTTATTTTTGTTTTTTTGATGAACAATAATTTTACTATTCATTTACTATTTTATTGCAGATTTTTATTTCACTGTGCATGATATTTTTTTTCTGCAGGGGCTGATGGATATAGGCTGCTGGGCTTGGGTTTGGGCTACAGACTGCTGGGCTTAGGTAGTTTCAGCCCAGCAGTTCCTTTTTTGTTAATTCTATAATATTATAAAAATTTTGTAATATTCTTTAATTAATTTTTGTAATTTTCTTTAATGTTGTAATTAATTTAATTTTTTATTGTTGTAATTAATTTAACATTTGTATTTTTCTTTAATGTTGCAATTAATTTGATTTTTGTAGTTAATAGTATTTATTTATTAACGTCATCATTAGTGACTTAATTTTAGTTCCTAAGTATATTTAAATAAAGAATTTCATATTATCAATTATTTCATTTAAATACTTTTAATAATAATATTTGAATAATAAAAATTTGAATTGACTAATTATTATAACATATCATGTAATATATTTATAAATCTCATGCAAGCACTAGTAATATAGTATTATTATTAACATCATAACTTTTATAAGTAATATATAATACATTTATGAAATATATTAATCACTCATTTTAATTAACCTTTTTTTAATAACCTAAATTATTTAGGCCAGATGAAAATGGGTATCTATAAACACGTCTAGTTTCTATTAACATTGAACCTCTACTATAGTTGGAGGTACCTCAACCATTAACGACGCGAGCTTTAGTATCCTTCATAACGCGGTTTACCAAGTGGTGAGTGTGAGTTGCCACCCAGGCAATTAGTTCGGGAAGTAAACTAGATAGATTTTGGGTGTAGGAATTCCTTTTGATTCATGCCAACCACATAATATTGGCTTTCATCTCAATGGTTTTAATTTTTATCAAATCCCTTAAGCATGCGATTATTGCAATTAATATAAATAGGTTTGCACATCAAAAGCAATTGAAGTTAAAGCAAATATAAAAGGTCATACATCAAAATAATAAATCCAACATATATAAAATCAGGCTAGTTTATTAAATCGAAGACATTGGTCCCAAAATCATTTTATTAGATAAAAGGAACATTGGTTCCTAAAAATGTTTTATTAAAAATATTTATTTTATTTATTAAAATTATTTCTCTTAGGGGATTATGGAACTTTGGCTCCAAAACCATTTTTATTAGTAAGAATATTTTACTCTTATTCAAATAAAATCATTTTGGTTATTAGAACATTGGTTCTAAGTAAATTTTATCAATTAAAACACTTTTATTAATCAAAATCATTTTTATTAAAAACCTTTTATTTATTCAAATTTACAAATAAACTTTGGGGAGGACTTTGGTCCTCAAAGATATACAAGTTAAAACATTTATTATTTAAAACCTCATTATTTTACCAAATTAAAATAATTTTAGGCATTTGAGGACTTTGGTCCCAAAACTTTTATTTTTATGTTATTAAGCCCTTATTTTCTATAAAACATTTTTATTATAAGTTTAATTTTTAACCAGATTAAAAATCATTTTAATTTACCTATTACAACATGCATTAAATTATATAGGGAAATATTTAAGACAATTACAATTGAAAATCCTACTATAAGTAAATATAAAAAATGATGAAATAATTTATTATAGACCATATGCATAAATGAAGCATGAAAAGGAAAAGCATTTGCTAGAATGGCCATAAGTTTATGCACATTACAAGTACTTCTGAAATAAGTCCATGTGGACCTAATGAGCACATATCACAAGTTTGCATGGACATCTTACTCCATAGAAACATGCAGGTGATAAGACACACATAAAGCCATCCATAAAAATATAAGTTTGCATGGACCTCAAAAGATATAATATAGGTATTAAAATAGGCTAATACATATAGAGTTTTCTTACGTCTGAAAATCTTGGATTCATGTATACTGCCTTTCAGTGAGTGAAGATAGAATGAATGGATAAATTATTTAGAGAACATGGGTGAATTTTAAATTGAAGTTTGAGATTATTAGTAGGGTTAAAAATGAAAAGAAAGTTTTTACGATAGTTTAATTTATTTTAAGTTGAACTTATAATCTCATGATTTTGCTCGAATGGACTTGGAATTTTGATGACCTGATATTCAAATATTCTAAGGATAATTTTGGAACAAGAATTAGAAATTTTAGAGATCAAGAAAAGATTATTAAATCAAAAAGGGTAAAAATGGGAGAAAAGACAAGGGTATTATTGCAAATAAAACATAGTAGATAGTCTAATGAAAATATTGACAAGATATTTTGTTTATAAAAATAATGGCAGCCACCTGAAATGAAGAAAACAAATAAAAGAAAGGAAAAAGAAGAAAACATAAACAAAAAAAGAAGGAGAAATAAAAATAAAGAGAGGGGAATTTGTGACACCCCTTACCTGATCCGATTACCAGACCTAGATAAGGAATGGCACACAACCATATCACATAATTATATTCACTTTATTTATCATTTGAACTAATCAAAGTTATAATTCACATATTTGAAATTTTTGTGTCACAAATTCGACAACATAACGGCTGTTCGAAGACATAACCCAAATAATAAAGTGCAAAAAAATATACTTTTATATTCTCATACTCATTAGTCCCCAAAATTGGATCCTTCTAATTCTCTCAATAGTCTTAATTAGGTTAGGTATCAATCATCTAATCATTCTCAATATAGTTCAAAACTATACTATTTTGATCACACACATATATATACTTATATCATGTGTATATAGAGTTTTTAAGTTACTAAACATGATATAGATTCATTAGGACCCACTACCCTTGCTTACATTGAGTGCCATCTACCAATATGCATTACAAAATAAGATATAAAAGTATACCCCAATAGAGAAGGCTGGTCACTACACTACGAAGCTGAGGTTGATGTACAATTGGTTATCTCTTACCTATGCATCAAAACACAATGCGCTCAGCATAAAGCTTAGTGGTGTATTCAATGAAATATATATTGAGAAAATAAACATAAACATTTATATGCATGTCACACCACACAAGTATCTCATACAAACCATGAAAAAAAAACATGTATACATAACCATAACATTTTGCATGCAAATAATTTTAGTCTTAGTTATGTACTTTGCTTTTACTTTAGCATTGTACCATTATCACACTATTATCCAAATTACTTTAGCTTAGTTGCATGTTATCTCATTATTCATTTAATTAGGCCATATTCATAAGATGCGAGGTCTAATATTGGATAATGGGATTTTAACCAAATAGGTCTCTTATATATGCAGTGGTCTGCATTTTAGACGTTACTGCGGCTACACTAGCATAGAATAGTGTGCAGTGGCCCTCTTGGACCTTTCTGCCATTATACCAGCATAACAAAAACATATGTGTGCAGTGGCCTTACTAGTCCTTACTGCTGTTGCACTAGCATAACATGTGCACATCAATAAGTGTAGTGGCCTCATTGGACCTTACTGTTGCTACACCAGCATAGTGTATACATAGTCATATGTAGTCACCTGACTAGACCTTACTGCTGTTGTACTAGTATAGTGTGACACCATAGTGTCCTAGCAGCTACTAACTTCCTAGTTGACTGGTCAACCTATCTAGTTTAGGTTATCAAACTCATATGGGCTTGCATTAAGTTTCATTATATCTCAAGTATGCCAATCCTTTTTAACATATCACCACTTTAAAATTCATTCCCCTTTTTATCATATTGTTGAATCACATGGGATTATGCCATATCCAAAATTGCTTATATTCACAATCTTATTTTTAAATATCTAACATCTAGTTTATACATCACGATTTATTCTTTTTTCTAGCATGTATATTCCATGTAGGTAATATCCTAAGCCTTTACTCATGTTATGCACATATACATAAGTAGTCACATTAGTACACTCATTTGGCCACTTTATTACATTAACCCTATAACACCCTTTACTTGATCCTCTATTTAGACCTAATAAGAGATGTTACCTTCCTAAAGGTCACCCATCTTGATATTTACCCTACCTATTTTTCACTTAACTATTATGGACTCCATAACCGTATTACTATTTTCCTTTTATTTTAATTCAATTTACCTTCATTTTATCCCTTTTTATTATGTTCATCTATATTACCTAAGTTATCTAGACATTTTTTAACTAACTATTTTAACAAGAATTTCAGAAGCATAACGGCTGTCTGAGTGCAAAACCAAAAATTTTGACCTATAAAAAGGCAATTATATGACCAATCACAATCATCTCCTACCACCATAGACTCTTCTGGTCCTCCAATCATCATCAATTATCAGTATCACATAGTCATCACAATCATCTCAGTTATCACATTACATTTACCTAGCAACACACCTATATCATAAATATCATGCATAACTTATTTTATAATTTATAGATGAGTGTATATTAAGAACTAGTGTGTAATAGTTTTACATAACTGGGCCTTGGCTCTCTATACATGAGTGCCCTTATCTATTACATATATAAAAGTGTTAGAATATATATACCTAAGGAAGGCTATCAACTACATTGTCTATTGAGGTTAAACTGCAATCTACTATCTTCTACCTGCACATCAGAAATACCGACACACTGAGTATATACTCAATGGTGAATTTAATGTAATATGAATTGTACCATGCATACATATGGTGCACATTATGTAAATCCTTTAGTTATGCATGTTTACCTTATTTATAATTCCAGTTATGAGTTACTCATTATAAGTATAAATTAGTCACATAGGATTAATTTTGATTTACTAAATTTTATAATGCATTATCATTCATGCTATTTGAATTTTATTCTTATGTTACCATATATTTCAATTGAGACATATGATTATGATATTAACATTACATCTATTTACCCTTTATTCTTTCTTAGGCCTACATTGGAAAGACTACACTTTAAAACATTGGATAATGAGATCCAACTCGTACAGTGGCCCATATTTTGGACCTCAATAGCTGCACCTACCCATCTCCACTTGATAGTAGGGTTTAATTCATGATAACCTCCCAATACTAGAGTGGCAGGGATTAGTCCTACTAGACCTCCCAATAAAAGAGATAATAGGGATCAGTTTTGAGGGACCTCCCAATATCCTAAGCCTCAATAGTTGTGGATAACAGGGATCAGCCATGTGGACCTCCCAATATCCAAGATAATACAGGTAGTAGGGATCAGCCTATATGGACCTCTTAATACCTAAAGTGTGCAGGGTTCACATTCAAAACCTCGATAGATGCACCTGTCATACCATAAAAATAGGCAATGATCCACATAGACCAAAGTCACTAATAGCTGCTAACTCTCTAGTTGATCGGTCAATCTATCCAGTATATGGACTAACTAATATGGGCTGATCTTAATAATCATTTATTTTGTTTATTTATCTCAATTAGTCTCATACTTTTCGTACTCATTTTACCATTGCTACAACTTCTTATATAGTTATACTCATTAATGTCACTCGACCACTATTTTCCACATCTTAAAGTCCAAGATCTAATTATCCATCTTACTCATTTACATCTTTGTATTTATTGCCTAATCTTATACCTATAAGCCATTTGTGTCATTACATTTCCATGACATATTGCCTAAGTTTAGGTTAGGTGCTGATCACATTATTTCCGCAATTTGCCATGACACTGCATTATTACATTACACACACATTTCATTTATTCATTACTAATTATTCCATTGTTACAACTATGCACTTCCAACCATGGATACATACTAAATACCCCTTAATTGTATAACATACACTTATTAATCATCACACAGCTATCACATGTAAAAACACATACACCTAACCTCTAATTAATTTCTTACCACAATCATACTTTTTACTTGATTACTATCTCATTTACTTACCTTTTACATGCCAACTACACACATATGCACGCACACACACACACATATTCCCCTTTGACATACCATTTGGCCACTCTCACCTCACACACATGCACATTGCCTTCTTATGGTTTCTTTACACATTTATGCTTAATATAGTCACCATATTATGCTTATACACTTACTACATGAAAACACATACACAAGCACCTAATGTAACCATTCCATACACACACTCACACACACAATGTAACAACTTGTCAATACACAATACATATTACATTAAATTCACTTAAAATAGGCTGCAAAGCAATCTAAATCACCCTTTCAAAGCTTATCCTTGGCTTCCTCCAATATTTCATTTCCTTTGTCTATAGAAATATTAGGTTTTTAGGTTTAAAAATTCATAAAAAATCCTATATACATCTAAATTGAAAACTAATCACATGGATATCATTTACACACCTAATACTACCTAAATAAAATTTGAAATCTTCAAAAGGAACACTTACTCTTAAAAAGGGCATTATTCACTAAGTGCTTCAATCTCTTTAAATAAGTGATTTCTTTGATTTCTGTCAGTATAATTAGACTCAAGAGACTGTGGAGGCCAAATTTAGTGGATCACTTTGTAGAAATTGGCTTGGATTAGCGTGTGGAATAAAGAAAAAAGGGAGGAGGGACTATATGGGAATGGCATCAGCCATTTTAAGGAGAGGGAGAAAGGTGATAATTTTGGCATATGTGAAACCCTTACACATGTGCCCCTATTTATATTTTGCACATAGATGGCTCGGATTGTGCCACATGTCAATCCAATAGCCCATATTAATTTTATTAATGTTTTATGCTTCATAAATACAAATTAAATGTTCAAGGCCTCCTAAATTCATGCTTTTAGTGTCAATAATTTCCAAACATCTAAAATCTCGAGTCAAAATTCCTAAGGGAACCAGATCAACTATTCACTCGCATAATTAAGAAATTCTAATTAAATATCAATTGACCTTAGAAAATATAATTCCTTCATTATTGGATTATTTAGAATTTTTGACATTCAAGGTATGGAATTTTTAGGTCCATCTAGGCACATCTCGACACAATGCAAACTAAGGTCACTATTCATTAGATTTTAGCATGAAATGATTTATTAGTTCTACTAAAACTGTTAATTATTTTATTTTCATCATTATTTTGCCCGTCAAATTTTTATGATTAGTATTCCCCTTAGGCCATCTCACTATATCCCAATCATTCAAAAAATACTATTAATGCCTTGAGAGGTGCTATTCATGAAATCAGAATTCGTGGGCATTACAAATCCACTCATTTAAGTTTTGAACATATTACCATTTCCTCATATGATTAGCCATTTCATGCTTCACTATTACCATTATATCATGCATATATCTTACACATATGCCTAGCACACCATTTGGCCATAAGTTGACATACACGTTTTTATGCTTTTCTTTCTCACCTCTTATTTTATACATGTTTTAAACATTCATTCAAGTACATTATCTCATTAACCAAGCTTAAATTCATGCATACACACACATACCATTCGACCATATGTAAATATACACCTATCTATTCCTTTCCAATTGAATACTCAATCTAAACATGTTCTAAACATTCATTTAATATCACTAATGTATTGATCAAGTTATAATTCATACATACATCACATGACATAAACCACAAACATATGCACACACACTTGAACATTTAGAACTTATATAAATCAATATATAAATCATTGAATACACTTACTAACACTTTAATTTGCACTAATTTAGGCTATCTAAGCCTTTTCCTTCCCTTTTCTTTGTAAATCAACACTTTTCTCTACAAACATAATGGGTTTTAGGTTAGAAAAATTCCTACAAAATTCTATACTACTCCAAAATCAAAATTAACTATAGGAACACCTTATGGACATTAAATAGCAACCTAGAAAAATATTAAACCTTGAATTAAAACACTTACCAAGTAAAAGGTCACTATTCACCCTAATTTAATTTCTCTAAAACTAGCTTTGTTCTTGCAATTCTCTCCCTAGAATAATGATTTAGGGGGGTGGAGGGGTGGTAGAGGTTGTTTTAGTGGTGAGAATTGGCTTAGAAATTTGTGGTTTAATGATAACAAGAAGAAAAAGATAGGCTGGAGGATTAACTTGTGATGGCATTGCCTGTGGGGTGATGATGAAGGTGTTTTTGGTGTTTTAATGCAATTAAGAATCCTTTATATATATATTTAGAAATTAAGGGCTAGATGTGAGCCACTTGGTTAATCCGATGGGTTATATTTAGTCCAATTATATAATTCCCTTAAAAATTAATTCCTTCATTCTCATGTGTAAATTAAATTCCCTTTTTACACCATTAATTAGGAAAATCTCTAATTCACATGTCCTGAGAAAACTGTAATTAAAAATTGAGAGGAGCTAATTTAATTAAGCCTTTACATACCAAATTAATTTCGTTAAATTACTTTTTTATTTTAGAAAATTCTAATTCCATTACCATTGACTTACTAAAAATTTTTAACCATCAAGTTGTGCTATTCTTGAATTTTCCTAAGCACAATTTGAATATTTTATCATTCAACTTAAACTAGGTCACTTTTCTTGGGATATTATCATCAAAACTTTAATTGCATTTTTAACAACTTAATGACTTAATTTTCACTTTAAAATTTATCTAAAATGAATCGCTCACTTTATTCAGTTAGTTTACTTGAGCATCATAAAAGTATTGTTCATGGCATGGTGTTGCTATTCATTGGAACTATGTCTCGAACCTATTTCTTTTCTATAGTTTTATGATCCTTTTACCTTACATTTAGGGTTTTATCACTTTCAAGCATATTCTAATTACATTTGGATCTTTGATTGCACTTTTCAATTTTGTCCCTAGTAATTTTTAGTAATTACCATTTTACCCCTCACTCTTTTTTGCTTCACTGTTCACATCAACTGACTCTAATAGATTCGTACATCTATTTTATTCCCCATTTTTTCTTCTAATTCCTATTTTATCACTAAGAAAAATCAGATTAAAGGTTAAGGAATAATAGAGTCAGTGTAGAGCTAAGAGAGAGAGAGAGCGCGAAGCATAGGGGTAGGGGAAAAGGGTGATGGTAGGAGTTTACCGATTTAAGTAAGAAAAAAAGGGAACAACACCTCAATAAAAATCAAACAGTTAATATATCACATCAGGATTTTACTTCGATAGAAGGGAGAAAGAGGCATAATCCTTGCTATTGAGAAGAACAAAAAGCCATAACCAAAAATAAATTTTAAGAGAATAAAGGATGATGGATTTTAAAGTTCCAACTGCAATTAGAGTTTAGATTATCAAATGGCTCCTTTGATTTTTTTTTTTATTTTTGACTCTCTGCTGGACAAATTTTTAGGGGCTGAGTGATTTTTTTATGTTAGTTGCCATTATTAGTAGAAGATTTATTGATTTTAAAAGTGAGGCATGAATATGATAAAGGCTGATGAAGATTAGGTTTCACTATAGATTTTTAGCAACTATTTATTGAATAAAATAAATTGAGGCTATTGGCTATTAAACAAGGATTAGAGGTCTTGCTTAATGAAAAGAGAGAGAAAAACATGAGGAGAGATCGTTATGCTGTTGGCTCTATAGTAGCAACTTTAGATGATTGATTTAAGGTGGATAGCATGTTATGGCTATATAATGGATCATAAATGAATTC
>CANXYI010531996.1:0-14095 GCA_948208565.1 Hura crepitans | reverse complement strand
CATGGATTTAATCAATGTACACCAATAAATAGCATGTAACATAGCCAAAGAATGGAATGAATAATGACCTTAAAGATTGACTTGAAATCTAGTATGTAAATTAACTTGAAACTTGCCTTTAAGGGCTATGGTTTAAAAATGACCTATGCACTTAACGTTTGTGCCTTGAGGGCTATTATGTATGATTATGTGTAATGGGTTTTTGAGCTATGTTTTAGCCTTGTAAATGGCCTAGTATATGATAGCTTTGGGTTTATGGAATGTATGTAATTAGTGTTGAAAACTACACTAAAATTTGACCTAAGATGGTCCTAGAAATGAACCCTGAACAGTGGTTGAAAGGACTTATAATAGTCTAGTTGACCTATATCTGAACCAAAATGTCACTGGATAGAAAATGTTAAATTCATGAGAAATAATGCTATGATAATTTGAGAAATATTAAACCTTGTATATTGGTAATAATAGAACTTAAAAATTATTTTGAGGATCTTACCCAATAGAGGTAAAATATGGCTATATTAGACTGGCTAAAAAATAAATTGTGCAATAAAATTTATAACTGTTTGTTATTGCAACTTAAATATTATAAGAACACTATTGGTTAATAAATGGACTTAAAATGAGCTACTTGGGCCATTAGTTAGACACCCACTGGATGGGTTTATTGATTAACTTAGGGTTTTAGTAGTTGCTAGTTTGATGTTCAGGCAATGATGTTCATTGTGGCTGGAAAGACATACAGGTTAATCTCCATTATGTCACATAGTTGTTGAGATTCTTTATGGCTAGAGAGGCCTATAGGCTGATCTCCATTATGTCATATAGATGTTGAGATTTTATTTATGGCTAGAGAGGCCAATGGACTGATGTCCATTATGTCACATAGACTAATGTTATTTATTTATGTCTGGAGAGGCCACAAGCTAATCCCTATTATGGCATATATATCGGTGCAGTGATGTAGGTCTAAAATGGGAACCACTACACTAGTTTATTTTCCTTCTAGATCCAGTGTCTATCAGGGATGTCTCCTATCTTGGGCAAGCTAAAATAATTCAATAAAATTAATAAACCCACATATGACTATGAAATATGACACAGGGGCATTTTAGTAATTTTCTAATGATAATGAATAAAGGCTTAAAATGATATAGTGTATGCATCAAATGAGTAATAATGACTTAACACATAAATTATATAGCTTGTAATAAATAATTGGATATTTATAGATAGACACCTCCTCCTAGGGGTAAAACAATAATTTTTGCATGCTAGAGTTATAAATTGAACTGGGATATTACTATAAGACAATAATAGAGGTTTAAGCATGGATTAACTATTGGACATATTTTTAATGATTGAATTCACCACTATGTATTTTTATACTCAGCGTACCTATTTCAGTGCACAAGTACCTAGAATAGGGACATCACCTCGTAAAGCATGCAGTGGAGTTCAAAGGTCATGTTGAGAAGGATGATTAGGTATAATGAGTTGCTTTTGCACTTTATGTACTTAGGTAGGAAATATGGGTGTGGTATATGTAAGGGACACATAGTAATATCTTTATATATATAAGGGACAGTTATATAATTAATCCTATTATGGTTTTCTTATATACCTTTGATTTGTATAGATGCTTGTGAGCTTGAGGCTCTGTGTATTTTTAATTGTGGCTTGAGGCTTGTGACTACTATATGTTAGATGATATTGATAAAATGATATTTCGGGGACTAGAAGGTTCTAGGAGATGTATTGATAGGTAGAAATTGCATTTTAGGATAGTGACCCAAGCATCTGTTGTGCTATAAGATTTTTAAGTAATACTTATTATGTTGAATTCTTCCTGTAATAGTGTAAACATGATAATACGAACTCAAAAGGATCATAGGAATTGATCGAACTGAATTTGAAATTAGACAGAGTTATCTAGTGCAATATAAGTAAAAGTTAAATGAATAAAAATGAAAGAAATCACAAGATAGGTGACCTAGCAGGAAGTCCACTACTTATTGGGTTTCTTTGGGAATCCAGTAGAGGGTATTACATAGTTAACCTATCTAACTAGGCTATTTACTTGTATGGGCTATTAACAATTTATTTTTTGTTTTACTATATTAATAGCACTTAATATTGCTTTTAATTACATTGGTTTAGAAAACTAATGACTAAACTTGGGAAAGCATGATTATAAACTTATTATGGCTTTATGACATGCCACACACATACTCAATGCCATACATCAATTCTTTATATGCAAATGTTAATGAACGCATTATTTCATCAAAATTTCATTTTCAACGTATTATGCATATTTATAACATTTTTTTTGCCATAACATAGGTACATCGCATTTAAGCTTATGCACAAACATTATAATCTAAACATGTCATTTACATGTTACTAAAGCTTCCATTTTATTACATTATTTAATTCTATGCGAACAAACATACATAGCCAATAACATTCATAGTATGCATCACATTACCATTTTCATGCCCAAGCCATTTGGCCACTCCCTCATAAAGAGCATACATTTACATTTCTATAATATCATACATACCATTTTATTTTACATTATCAAAGTCATAAATTTAACTATATACATTATTTCATTCTCTTTATAAAGCATAAACATACTTAAATATTCCATAAGTAATATCATGCTTTATATATTTTACATACCTAATATTACATACGAAATTCATAAATTTCATACATTTTATGCCATACCACACACACATGTATATAGTCCATTCAACTATTATGCTTTTCAACCCTCCATAATGCTATTCATTTCTTCATTCATCATTTCTCATATCCCTATGATCAAATACATTCATTTATAGCCATACTTTATGTATATCCAATATTTATGATACATACATGCATATGGAAGTTAACAAACATACATTTAACATCACATGGCCATTTTAGCTAGAATAGCATCCCATGCTCTAAACCTATTGTAGACACTAGGTTTTTGGGGCTCCTATGTTTGGATTGCCTAATGATAAAGAAAAGGACTAAGTTCTAAGGAAAAAGGATGTTAACATCCAGTCTAAAGATCTCAAAATTTTCTTTAAAAATTAAGAATACAAGGTTTTTGCTCGGCTCGAAAAATCCACAGTGTGACATAAAAATGTGAGAAAATGGGTGTCAATGGTGGGTTGAGTGCTCAGGCTGATAGGTCGGAGCCTGATGGCCAACACTGATGCCATAGGGAGTGCAGAGGGTGAAGCCCTTTATGGTACAGAGTATTTCAAAAAGAAGATAAAGTTTTAAAATTAAAAAAAGTACATTTTTTACACTTTTTAGCTTCAGGAAAAATTATGTCATTTCGCTCTAAAACGGCCATTTCATGACTTGTTGTAATGGCTATTTCATACTTATCTGAAATGCCATTTTACCTTAACAAAATGACATCATTTTGCTAAAGAAGGAAGAATCCATACATTCCACCCCATGGGCAACGGCGTTTTAATACTTAAAATGGCCATTTTACACCTCAAAATGGTTATTTCACTCCCTAAAATGATCATTTTGCATGCCTCAGGATTTTTGTATAAAATAAGAAAATCTGTACAGATTTTTTTGTCTTGTCTCTCTTGGCTCTCGAGAAAAAACTCCAAAAAAGGCAAAAAAATATTCTCTAAACACCAGTTTTAGTATTTCAAAAGATTTTTCTCTATGGGTTCTATCTTTTTAAGATCTTTTCTTCCTAAAGGCAAGTATACATGCTGAGCTATTCGGTTCCTTTTTTTCTTCTACTTCTTTTTTTCTACTTTTCTTTTATCTACCTACTGGTTAGATGCAATACCTTATTATATCTATAGATTTGTGTATTATTATTATTATTGTTATTGTGATATTTTTGAACGATCTATCTTTTTTGCTTTATGTATCATTTTTTATATCCAGCCATTTATTTCTGATTCTAATGTTCTGATCTTGTTGTGATGCAAGTTATTTGATGTGTTTCTATTTATTTAATCTTCCTACTTGTTCTCTTTATCAAACATCACTATTTTGTATTTTAGGTGATTTTCATGTAATTTATTTTATTTTATTTTTGGGTTAGAATGTATTTTTAGGTGATTGCCATGTAATTTATTTTTTAGTTTGATTATTTCCCTATATATTCCATGTATGTTGTAATAGGTAGGAAAATGAGTTTTACATGCCACAAAAAATAATTAAGCTGTTTTATATCTAATTAATTAGTGTTTTACTAATAAAATGGATTTTTATTTTTCCTTAATAAAAGTCAAGAATAATAAAAATCTATTTTCTAAAAGTAATTATGCGAGAACCAAAGTTCTCAAAATAATCAACCACCCAATTTGATGTATGATGAAGATCTGTTTTCTAAAAATAAGCTTGTGAGAACTAAAGTTATCAAAATAATTAATTTTGTCACTAAACCATTTTATATCTAGTTAAATCGGTGTTTTCTTAATAAAAATGCATTTTTATTTATCCATAATAAAAGTCACAAATAATAAAATCTATTTTCTAAAAATAAACATGGGAGAACCAAAGTTTTCAAAATAATCAATTACTCGATTTCATGTATGAAATTCTTTAATTTAAAGCATTTTATTTATTTCTGCAAATGTCTTATTATTCAATTGTGTGAATATGTGATTTATTTTGACACCTAAACCCACTTGAAGGAAATGGATAATATTATAAATTCAATTCAAAATTCTATATTAACTTAAGGTATAAATAAGAGTAGGGTATTGAACAACTCTGGTTTTGGCCTTACAAGGTATTTCCTGGCTTTGGCTAGGTGGCGGCTCCTACCTTGTGGTGCCTAATTTGCTCTTTTTGGGCCAACTAAATAAGAATTATTTAGGATTCCTCAAATCTACTTCTTATCTTTTGAGACTCAAGGAGTGAGGTTTAAGTCGAGTCCTTAATAGTTTTAGTTCGATCAACCCATGAAAGGAAAGAAGGTAGATGCAAACACGTACATCTCATACATATCAACATCATTCACCATACACATATGAGCATATAATGTCATTTATACACACATATCTCTATTCCTATGAATAATGCATACGTACATGCATATACATGCATTTCTATATTTCTTATAACATCAACACATATTTATCTCATCCATTTACCATCACATTTCACTTCATCATACATCATTTATTAACATTAATTACTTATTCATGCATTAAATGCATAAATACTATTTATGTCATAATATGGAAATTATAGAACATAAATATATTCACACAATTTATATCAATTACACATACAAAAATGTCTTAAATCACTCTTGAGACCCACTCACACCTTGCTCTTGCCTTTATCTCAAGTTTTGACCACTTCCTTAACTACCCATTATAGATTCATTTCATAAAAATTTGTAATAAATCATGTGACCAATAAAAATAGAAACTAACCACATAAAATGACTCTTAGGCACCTAGGGAAGCTAGGAAAAATATGGGAATTCAAAAAATCTTACCTAAAAATTTTTAGGTTACTATTCACTGAGGTAGAAAATCAGGCCAAACAATCGATTTTTCATGCAATTTGAGGTGGAATTAGCTTCTGAAGGTTATAAAGGCTCATACAGAAAAAACGAACAAGAATTGAGCTTGGAAGGAAGAAAAATGGCTTCTTTATTCCCTTTTAGGTTGTGGCTGCTAGTTGGAGGAGGAAAGAACACTATTCCTCTTTTGACTACTAGTTTGACCTATTTATAACCCTTTTCTTCATTTTTTTCTTGCCCTATTTCTAACAATTGAAAGGCCCATAACTATTCATAATTCAAGCCTAAAAAATCTCTAAAAATTCATGCTAAAAAATGCAAATAATCGATTAAAAACACAGTTTTTATGGTTACCCAATTTTAGTAAAAATACTTCCCAATCTCAAAAAATTCCAATTTCAGTGCTAATAGGCTAATTAGAAGTTTTGAGTATTAGGTTGTATTAATCCTAAAATTTTCTAAGCAACTTTTTGAATATTTTGTGGTTCAACTAAAACTAGGTCATTATTCATGTGACACTGCCCTAAAACTTAACTGTCATTTTTAACCACTTAAACGACTTCATTTTGATTTCAAATTTCACTAAAAATTATGTTATAATTAATACTTCCATTCTATTGAATTAGTGCTCCTAGCCTTGAGAAAATGCTATTTATGTCCTGGGAACTACTATTCATAAGACTAAGACTTTTTAAACATTACATTTCTTCCCTTCTTAAAAGAAATGTCATCCTTGACATTACCTAGCTCAAACAACTCTGGATATTGATCTCTCATCTGAGCTTCTATTTCCCATGTGGCCTCTTCCATCCCATGGTGTTTCCAAAGGACTTTCACCAAAGGTAGTATATTGTTACAAAGCTCTTTAACCTCTCATGTAAGATCTTTACATGTTCTTTTTTATAAGATAGATCTAGATAAATCCTTACTTCTTCTATTGATAGAACATGTGTAGGATCCGATTTGTACTTTCTAAGTAAGGACACATGGAAGATGTCATAAATCTACTGAAGTTCAAAAGGCAAAACTAGTCTATAGGCTACTAGTCTCACACATTCTGTTACTTCGTATGGCTCAATAAACCTAGGACTTAAATTTCCCTTTTTTCCAAACCATAGAGCCTTCTTCCAAGGTGAAACCTTAAGAAACACTTTTTCTCCCACCTTATACTGAATATCTTTTCTTTTAAGATCGACATATGACTTCTGTTTGTTAGAAGCTGCTTTTAACCTTTCCTTGATAATCTTCACTTTTTCCTTCGCATATTTAATTAAATTTGGTCCTAAGAGCTTAGTCTCACTAAGCTCATTCTAACATAAAGGAATTTTGCACTTCCTTCCATACAACACCTCAGAAAGAGCTATACCCAAGCTTACTTGATGATTGTTATTATAAGCAAACTTTGCTAATGATAGATAGTGATCCCAGTTACCCTTAAACTCAATGTTACAACTCTTTGGCATATCTTCAACATAAGCATAACATCATATACTACTTAACATCAAATCACAAGTATCAAAAGATTACCTAAATGACTCTTTTTGACTGTTTGTCAGTCTATGAATGAAATGTCGTACTAAAACTTAATCAAGTACCTAAGGTATTATGAACCTTTTTCTAAAACCTCAATATAAATTATGGGTCCTAACTAGATATGATAGAAGACTGCACTCCATGCAATCTAACAATCTCATTAATATACAGTTTGGAAAGCTTCTCTAAATAGGAGTCCATCCTTACTAGTACAAAATGAGATATCTTAGTTAACTAGTCTACCACAACCCTTACTGAATCACATCTACTCCTAGTCAAGGCAATCCAACCACGAAATCCATAGTGACTATCTCATTTCTATTCTAAAATTACTATAGAATGAAACAATCCAAATGGAACCTGATATTCTACCTTCACTTGCTGATAAGTAAGGCATATTCTGCCTTCACTTGCTGATAAGTAAGGCATAGGGTAGTTCTTCTCATGTGGCATAAAATGCCTTGATGTATAAGCAATAACCTTGCCATCTTACATCAGAACACAACCCAACCCATTATGAGATATATCACTATAGATGGTGAAGTCCTTCCTAGAAATCAACTAAACAAGAATGGGTGCTTTTGTCAACATCACCTTAAGCTTATCAAAACTCTTTTGACATCTATTATCCTAAACAAAATTAACATCCTTTCTTAATAGATGAGTCATAGGAGCCACTATCAAAGAGAAACCGTTGACAAACCATCTATAATATCCTACCAACCAAAGGAAACTTCTAATCTCTGTGGTGTTCCTAAGTGACTTCCACTTCATAACTACCTAAATATGATTGGGATCAACACGAAACCCTTCTATAGAAGCTATGTGCCCAAGAAAAGCTACTTTACTAAGCTAGAAATCACACTTGTGGATTTTAGCATATAACTTATCATATCTCAAAATTTATAAAGTTGTCTTCAGATGCTATTCATGTTCTTCTTTACTTTTTGAATAAACCAGGATATCATCTATAAAAACCACTATAAACTGATCTAGATACTATCTAAATTACACGATTCAGTAGATTCTTAAAAGCCATAGGAGAATTGGTAAGCCCAAATTGCATTACCAAAAACTCATAATAGCCATATCTTATTTTGAAAGCAATCTTTGCCATATCATACTCTTTTAACCTTATCTGAAAATAATAAGACATCATCTCAATCAAGGAAAACATTCTAGTATCTCTGAGCTGGTTAAATAGATAATCTATACATGGCAAGAGATACTTGTTCTTGATGGCCAATTTGTTCAATTGTCTATAATCCACACATAATCAAAGTGAAGCATCTGTGACACTCGTTACTTGATCTGATCGTTAGACTTGAATAACGAGTGGCATAATTACCGATATCCAATTCACTTTTATATAAAACCTATAAAAATTTAAAACTTTATTTTTCTTGATAAAATAATCTTTATATAAATAAGGGGGTAAAAATGCAAATAAATAAAAACCATTTTAAAGGTATACTATAAAGGTCATCGTGTTGAAATTTTGATAGCATAACGGTTGTACCGAGACATTTTCCCAAATATTAACCTATAAAAAATAGCACTTCAATATAATTGCAACTTAATCTCACCATTATCAGGTCCATCTGACCCTCCAACATCAATCTCTAAGCAGCACTCTTTAATCATGCAATAGGAAGAGATATCATACAAGTCATGCAATAGAACTTAAACTTTAAATAAAGTTCTCATATCTATTCTTTAAAAGAGTTATAAAATGACAATATTATAGGTTAAGCCTAATCCCTTATTGTTGCACAAGAGTGCCTATATCTAAAATATGTACATCATATTACTACACAAAAGAATAAGCAAAATGACAAAAGTTACTCTTGCTTAATCTTTTAATAAATGAGGCTTTAACTCTAATATGTGTTTCTTTGATCTACACAATATAAACATAAACACAATGCGCTAATCAATAGCTTCATGGTGAATTAAACATAATATATGTGTATGATATCATATAATCATGCAATTAATATATGTCATTTGTGAGCGGTTAAACATACCATATAAGCACATTATATATCAAGTACAAACTAATAATCAGAATTCATAACATGTCCAAAGTCATAATTTACATGTTCATAAAGTTTCCACATATCATAATCTATGATCATACATATAGTAAGAATTAGAAACATACATTGTAGATACATATATTGTTATGAAATAACTCAAAATCTTTAATCATATAAGCCTAGACAACTAAATTTAGCATATCATAGCCATGTGCATAGTAATAAATCCAATAAATGTTCTAAGACATAATAAATATGCAACATATAGCCTTTTTAGTTCCAAATTAGATTTATATGCCCATACTTGTAAGACAACAACCAAATTAGATAACGGGTTGGTATGGTGCCCAAAGGCCAAATATTAGCCCAAAGACCCAAAGGATAGCCTACAAGCTTAAATAATAGCCCAAAGGACAAAATAATTGCCCGAAGGCCCATATAGTAGCCCAAAGGCTCAAATGATAATTTATAGACTCAAATGGTTGCCTAAAGGCCAAATGATTGCCCAAAGGCAACTAACAACTACTATGGGGTTCCTTAGTTGATCGATCAACCTATCCAACCTACGTTGTTTAAAACTATAGGCATATCTTATCATTTGATTATTTTATGATCAAATCACATATGAGGTTCACATGAACTATAACCACTCATATAGACAAGGTTATATATACATTTCATATGTTAACTCATATAGTCAAAATCATACATGCATAATATATTAAACTCCATAGCATAGAAAAAACACATATTCATATATAAAATGCTCAATCATCAATATGTCTTATAATGTTCATTTTGACCAATAGCCTAAATAAAACCAAATATACTAAGCTTAACAGCCTCAATAATAAAATATTTTTCTCATATACTTTACATATCACCATACATGCACTAATAACCATAATCATGCCATAATTTTACTCATATAAACTTATTCAAGCAAGTCCATCATACCTACACCTCCTATGCATATTTTGGTCAAACATTCATGAACATCACCATGCCATTAAACACTCAAATGAAAACTCATTCAAGCACTTATACAAGCATACACCTCCCTCCTATAATTACACTACAATATAAAGGCATCATCATATTTCTCAAGCTCATATATCCACTTTAAATTCATACACACGTTTCATGAATCAACTATAACCCACCAAAACAAGCCATATCCTCATAACATATTAGCATGTATATATGGATAATAGCTCAAAGTTAAGCAATAAAATCACATAACAAGCCACCATAATTTTAGCCTACATGTATCATCCTCATTATTCATATCAGTCATTCATATAACACATAATTTCACATCATCTTAATCTATACATACATCATACACTTTAACATGTTAATTATCCTACAAATATCATTAGTTACATAATGCCAAAACACCATAAATGCTAATTAAACACACTTATATACACATATTAGTTTGGATTCACATACCAAAAACCAAAAATACACTATTATAAAGCCAATAGCCTTCTCCTTTCCTTTTGAGCTCCTCAGTTTATCTGACTTTACATATATAATTGCAGGCTCATTTTAGAAAATCCTAATAAATCAAATATAGCTCTAAAAAATAAAATGACCATGTAAATGTGTTCTTAGGCACCCGCAGAGTCTAAGAAAAATACCAAAATCGAAAGAAAAGGCCCAAAACAAAAAATGGTTAGTATTCATCCATACTACTTTTCTTGAAAAGCTCTTGATAAAACTATGAAATCAAACTTTAATCTTCATAAATCTATGTTTTCCATGTTGATACAAGCTTAAAAGTGATAATTTGGTGTTAGAATGAAGAAAAGAAGAACAAAAATGCTGAATTCTCCCTTTTTTGTGGTGTCCACAATAAGAGGAAAAAGGAATAAGATGGTGGCTAGTGGGAATAGCGTATTTAACCATTTGTTTAACCTATTTTAATGCTTAAAAATGGATGTTCTCGATTAAATGATTAAAGATCCTATAGCCACCAAAAATCCCTTCTTAATTACCCCTTTCTAAATTCTTTCTTCTTTAATCTAATCTCAAAAATCACTTTTTAAAAATCCAATAAGCCTGTAAAATATCAATCTTGAACCACGTAAAAACTAACAATCAAAAAGCTTGAAAAATCGATAAAAACCTGACTTTTTATCATTACCTGATTTAGTAAAAAATACTTCTCATTATTTAGAAATTCTAATTCCAATGCCCATAGACTATTTGGAATATTTAACTATCAGGTTGTACTAATCCCAAAATTTTTTAAGCACAAATTGAATTATTTTAGAGTTCAGAAAGGCTTATGACATTATTCATAGGACACTACTGTAAAATCTTTTTTTTTTGTTTTTAACAATCTAAATAATTTTGGATTGTCTTCAAACTTTGCCCAAAATTCTTTTATGATTAATACTTTCTATTGGTCTAATTAGTGTGACTTGAGAAATACTATTTATCTCAAGAAATACTATTTATAAAAGTTGAGATTTTGAGGACGTTACATTACTTTCTCTTTTAAAAGAAATTTCATCTTTGAATTTACTTAAAACAAAGAGATATAGAAACTGCTCTTTCATTTGAGCCTTACTCTCCCATGTTGCCTCTTTAATTTTGTGATGTCACTAAAGGACTTTCACTAAATGCACTATTTTATTACTTGGTTGTTTGATCTCATAAGCTAAAATCTTCACAGGCTCCTCTTTATAAGACAAATTTGGTTGTATATCCACTTCTTTAACTAATAACACATGAGATGGATCCAATCTGTATCTCCTAAGCATCAACATATGGAAGACATCATTTATTTATTATAGTTAGGAGGTAGGGGCTAGTTTGTAAGCCAATGGTCCCACACGTTTTGTGATCTCATATGGGTAAATAAACCATAGACTTAGATTACCCTTCTTCTTAAACCTTAAAACCTTTTTCTATGGTGACATTTTATAGAAAACCTTATCACCTATTTCATACTGGATGTCTTTCCTCTTTAAATCTGTATTAGATTTTTGTTTGTTAGAAGGAGCTTTCAATCTATCCCTATTGATCTTCACTTTTTCTTTAGTATCCTAAATCAAATTTGGACGCATAATCTTGCTTTAATTGAGCTCACTCCAACACAAAGGAGTCCTACACCTCTTCTCATATAAAGCCTCATAAGGAGCCATACCCAAGGTGCTTGATGGCCATTATTGTAAGCAAACTCAACCAAAGATAGACATTAATTGCAACTACCTTTAAACTTAATGGCACAACTTCTAAGCATATCCTTGAGCACATAGATAATCTTCTCAAATTGACCATCCTTTTGAGGATGAAAAGCCGTGCTAAAACTAAGCCTTATCCCTAAAGCATTTTGAACTTTTGCTAAAACCTATATGTAAACCTAGGATTCCAATCCAAAATAATTGATAACAGCACACCACGTAATTAAACAATCTCATCGATATATAACTCGCCAACTTCTCTAGAGAAAAATCATTCCTCACAAGAATAAAGTGTGTTGACTTGGTCAAACTATCAACCACTACCCAAACTAAATCACACTTATTCCTAGTCATCAGCAGCCCAACTATAAAATCCATAGTAACTCTATCCCATTTATATTATGGGATTGCTATAGGTTGAAGCAATCTAGATGGAACTTGATGCTCTGCCTTAACTTGCTAACAAGTAAGGCATCTAGTCACATGCTTAGCTATATCTCTCTTCATACCTAGCCACTAATAGACTATTCTTAGATCTTGATACATTTAGTATTGCCTATATACATAGCATATAGAGCATTATGAGCCTTTTATAAAATATGTTATCTTAAATCCTCGTTGTCAGGCACACATAGATGGTCATGATAATACAAATACACATCACTTTTGATGTCATATTCTATCGACTTCCCCTCTTTAATTAGACTTGTAATATTCTAAAACCTATGATCATCTTTCTATGCTTCCTCAACTTATTACAAAAGATTAGGTTGATCTATAGCATGGCTAACAAACTCCTATCATTTAGCAATATCAAGCTGACATTCTTAGCCTTTAAAACCAATATAAGCTTCTTGCTCAAAGCATCTATGATCATATTGGCATTCCCTAGATGATAGTCGATAAGGCAATCATAATCTTTATCAACTCTATTTATCTTTATTATTTCAAGTTTAACTCTTTTTCTGTAGGTAGGTATTTCAAGCTCTTATGATCGGTGTAGACATAACACCTCTCTTGATAGAGATAATGCCTTTAAATCCTTAGAGCAAACACTAATTCCAAATCATGAGTTGGGTAGTTCTTCCCATGAGGTTTCAACTATCTTAAAACATAAGCAACTACTTTGCCTTCATGCATAAGTACACATCCCAGCCAATTTAAAGAAACATCACTGTATATGGTGAACTCTTTCCTAGAAACTAGCTAAACCAAAATCGGTGCTTTTGTCAACATGCTTTTAAGCTGCTCAAAACTTTCCTAGCACTTATCATCCCATACAAACTTGGCATTCTTCCTTATAAGAAATGTTATAGAAGCTACATTTAGAGGAAACACCTTAATAAACCTCCTATAGTAACCTACCAAACCTAAGAAACTTCAAACCTCTATAGTATTCCCTAATGGTTTGCACTCCATAACTACTTTAATCTTATTGGGATTAACACTTATGCCATATGCTAAAGCTATATAACACAGAAAAGACACTGCTTTTAGCCAAATCTCACATTTATTGAGCTTGGTGTAGAGCTTCTCATCACTCAACTTCTATAAAACAAACCTTAAGTACTTCTCATGCTCATCCCAATTATTAGAATACATAAGAATGTCATCGATGAAGACCACCACAAACTAATCTAAGAAAGGCTTAAAAATACGGTTCATTAGATCCATAAAGGCTACTAGTGTATTGGTCAACA
Organism: Hura crepitans; assembly: GCA_948208565.1. Lineage (NCBI taxonomy): Eukaryota > Viridiplantae > Streptophyta > Magnoliopsida > Malpighiales > Euphorbiaceae > Hura > Hura crepitans. The sequence goes on along the minus strand of CANXYI010531996.1, from coordinate 105 downwards.
CAAATGGCATCACTAAGAACTCATAATGGCCATATCTTATTTTGAAGATTATTTTGTGTACATCTGCCTTTTTTACTCTTAGCTGATAATACTCAAAACTAAGAT
>CANXYI010531968.1:0-10909 GCA_948208565.1 Hura crepitans | reverse complement strand
TTATAATGCTTACACTCTTCAATTCGATTTGTGCATAGATATTATTGTGTATTGCTTCCTAATGAATGGGAAATTTATTGGTTATAGTAATACGATTTCAAAATTATGATTCTTTTCTTTTATAATTTTATCTTTTGAGAGACATAATAGAAATTGACTAAAAAAATAGTAAAATTTTGATATAAATAATTTCATTGATTTTTGAATTAATATTCGTGATTGTCAATGTAATAGTAAATTTTTAATGAATTATAAAAGAAATTAGTGGAAAAAATTAAATGCCACAAAAAAAGAGAGGATATGATCTAAAATTAAATAATGAAAAAAACAATGACCAGTGAGAAATTAGAGGCAAATAAGAAAGGAACAGGGGATATATATGGACGGCATCACGGCTAGCGATTTCCTCACAACATAAAATCTAAGGTTCAAACAGCCTATTTTGTAGAGAAGGAAGTTGTGATTATTTATTTTGTCAGACTGCAAATGCTAAATTTATTTCCATCAAATTGAAATTATCTTAATTTTTTTAAGTTTTATTTTTCATAAAATCTTACTTTTTTTTTGGCATATAATATAAAATTTTGCTAACTACCAATAAAGCTTATAAGAGAAGGTAAAGTAGTCGAAAATTAGAATTTAAAGGTTCCCCTCAATTACCATTACGAGTGAGAAACATAATTAGGATTATAAGAGGTAAACTCGCATGAACTTATCATATATCGATTTCAAATAACCGTTATAAGTTGTTATTACGTATTTTGATTTTGTTAAACTCATTTTGTCAAGGATAGCGTTATTTGACTCGCAATTCACGAATAGGTCAATTATGACGTCATTATTATATTTTCCTAATAATTATATAATATTTAAGTAGTTTTCAGATGACAATGGACCATGAGAACTACACGAGACCACTTGGCCCAGCATCCACCTGAAAAAATAAAAGCCGAAAATTATTTTCAAGTTACAGATAAATTTGAGAAAATCAGCAATTACACGTATTTTCCAAGTCACAAATTTTGTTTTTTCTGTCCCACCACTAGCATGATAATAATAATATATATATATATATATCTTCTCAAAAAAAAAAAAAAAAAAAAACACCCCCAAAAAATGTTATTTCGCTCGAGTTAGTTGGGAGTTGGAGCCAACAGCGTGAGATGAAGCCCCACAGCCAAGGAGGCTTCGCCTGTGGACTACCTTCGCCGTACACGTGTTGCTGTCATTTACCGGAGCCACCACTTGTCCGCTACCGATTTCGCTCCAAAAATATCCCGCGCCACTGTGCCTTGTCAATCCGTTCTCGCCACCAATGCGACCCCGACTCCTGTGCCACCGGTCTAAGTCAACTTCCGAGCAGGCGCCGAGTGTTGCTCGCTCCACTTGTCACTTTCGGTGCGAGCGTTCTTCTGTCCGCCGCGTCAAAAGCGGAGGACATCAGCAAGCCTTCACAGCCTTCTTTTTCTCCTCCTCCTCCTCCATTTCCGCCTGAGCCGGTGGTACCGCCAGTAGAAGCTGCGAATAAGTCAGTGGAGGCGTCGACGGTTGAGATAAGTTCGAGGATTTATGACGCGACAGCGATTGGGGAGCCAATGGCCGTGGGCAAAGATAAGAGGAAAGTTTGGGAGAAAATAATGAATGCAAGGATTGTGTATTTAGGCGAATCGGAGCAAGTGCCTGTAAAAGACGATAAAGAATTGGAACTCGAAATTGTGAAAAATTTGAGGGAACGGTGCGTAGAGAGTGAGAAATCGCTTTCTTTAGCAATGGAGGCGTTTCCTTGTGACATTCAACAGCAGCTCAATCAATATATGGATAAAAGGTACCTGAATTTATACATTTGCAAATTTTACACGTAAACTGTGTATAGAATGAATCTACATTGAGAAATGTATTGGTGGCAGGATAGATGCAGAATCCTTGAAGTCCTTTTTGACACACTGGCCGCCTCAGCAATGGCAAGAGTATCAGCCTCTTTTGAGCTATTGTCGAGACAGTGGAGTTAGAATTGTTGCTTGTGGTACACCACTTAAGGTAATTGCGAGTCTTCTGGGGGCATCAAGAGTAATCTGGGTAGATTGCTCGTTATGCACTAGATAACAAGAAGGAAGAAATTTAGCTTGATGTTATAATCTTTTCTAGTTAGTTGGCAGACATATCTGACATAAAAGAGGCATTACCTAGATGTTAAATTACTTGCATATTTTGATGAATATTTCATCACTTCCTTATCGCACATGATCTCTCTGGGCAATACTAGTGGTAGTAGTTATGCGCGTTCATATGTTGTCATTAATTATTTGAGAATCAGTCATAGATCAATGTAACGAGACTCCAGAGTGGTTGGATTGGAATTGTATGGGTTAATACCATTTACTTTTTATACGTGTTCATTCAATTTGATTTTCTAGAGAAGTAGTTTACTTATTACTTCCCTGTATTTTTTCATCACAATTAGAATGTAGAGATGCTTGACAACTATGGTTATTTCAAGACCTGAATTTCCCATTTTTGGCGCTTGTGAGACATTGATGAACAGTAATAGTAATGTTTTCCATTGCCATATCCAAAAGATGCTAGAAATGATTGCATTCTAGTTCCAATATTGTCCTCCCTATTCTCACTTCTAAGCTGTGTGTTGCTAGGAATTTATGGAGATAGAAGGAGCAAACTTTCTGGTCATCTTTCTTTTTTCCTTCCAAATTACACTTAATTTTAGAATGTTCTGATCCTTTAGATATATACAGGTCATACGGACAGTCCAAGCTGAAGGTATTCATGGGCTCTCAAAGGCTGATCGTAAACTATATGCTCCTCCAGCTGGTTCTGGCTTCATCTCAGGATTTACTTCTATTTCACGCAGGTCAACCGATTTGAACTTTCCAAATCAATCTGTTCCTTTTGGTCCAAGCTCATATTTATCTGCGCAAGCAAGAGTAGTTGATGACTACACTATGTCCCAAATTATATTACAAGCAGTTGTAGATGGAGGAGCCACTGGTATGCTTGTAGTGGTAACTGGTGCAAGCCATGTTATATATGGGTCAAGAGGTACTGGGGTGCCAGCAAGAATTTCAAAAAAGATGCAAAAGAAAAACCAAGTAGTTATATTACTTGATCCTGAAAGGCAATCTATACGAAGAGAGGGAGAAGTTCCTGTTGCTGATTTTTTGTGGTACTCTGCTGCCAGACCTTGCAGCAGAAATTGTTATGATAGGGCTGAAATTGCTCGAGTAATGAATGGAGCTGGTAGAAGGAGAGATGCTTTGCCCCAGGTAAGCTGCATTGCCAAAGTATAAGAACTGAATGTTCCTTTGTTCAAAATTTGAAAATGTGGTCACTTTTCTGAGTCTGCAATTCAAATTTAAATCTCAATATATTCTCTCAGTTAAGTTTCACCTGCTGAAGATATTCTTAATTCTTATTATGAAACAATGCTTCTATGCATATCAGGATCTTCAGAAAGGACTTGATCTTGGTCTAGTATCACCAGAGGTACTCCAGAATTTCTTCGATTTAGAGCAGTATCCTCTTCTCAAGGAACTTGCTCACCGTTTCCAGGTATAGTTGCTTTCTGGAAGTGAAAAAATTTGTGTGGTAGTTATTTATAAAATTACTTTGCTTGTTTGCTAAAAAAATTTCTTGTTCTGTAAGTGAAGCCTTATATTTTGCGTAATATGTAACACTGCAACCAAAAAAAAAAAAAGTAATGTTAGACAAGGTAATGCTTTTCAGGCGCTCGACATGACCATAGCTGTTTTTGGTCCAGGGTTTCAGGGAAAGATTGTTGGCGGATCCCAAGTTCTTGCATAGATTAGCTATAGAAGAATCCATATCGATAACCACTACTCTCTTAGCACAGTATGAAAGGCGTAAAGAGAGTTTTTTTGAAGAGTTGGACTGTGTAATTACAGACACTGTCAGGGGAATAGTGGTTGATTTTTTTACTGTGTGGCTTCCTGCCCCAACACTGTCCTTCCTTTCATATGCTGATGAGACGGGTGCTCCTGACAACATTGATGCTTTAAAGGGTCTCCTTGGGTCCATCCCTGACAATGCATTTCAAAAGAATTTTACAGGGAAAGACTGGAATATCAGTCACAGATTTGCTTCTGTGCTCCTTGGTGGTTTGAAACTTTCTAGTGTTGGATTCATCTCCAGTATAGGGGCTGTGGCTGCCTCGAATATGTTGTTCACAGCTCGCAAATTCATTAATCCAGCGTGGGTTAAAAATCAGCAAACTAAAAGATCACCAATACTTAAAACAGCAGTTGTTTATAGTTGCTTCCTTGGTACATCAGCAAATCTACGATACCAGGTAGGCATAGATATAACTTTTTTCCGTATATGCTTAGATTTTTCAATTGTATTTTACTGAGTTATGGAGTTTATTCCATATCATGTTGGCATGCATATTATTCTTTTTCATTTACTTAGGTGACATTGTTGATTACAATCTGGTGAAGTTTACCTCTTGAAATATAGGATGCAGATATAGGTGTGTATGGATAATATGATTCAATAAATAATTAGAACGATCTATTTTGTCATATAGATTAGTTACCAACCAGTGGGAGGAGGATGAAAGACTTGACTTTCTGGCTGAGGGAGTCATGTTGACTCTCAGCCATCTTGACTCTCAGGATTGAAATGGGAAACAACAGTTTTCTCCTTGCGAATTGTAATGCGAAAGTGAGTACGAGCTAGTTGTCAGGAGTCTTAATGCCCCAATTTTTTATTTTTTTATTTTTTTTTGAAAGGTCATTACCTTAAGAAATAATTAAAGCGAGTATATTTCTCCCTTTTTCGGTTTCGAATTCTTCTTTCCTCCCCCTTCTCAAAGCTTATTGTTTGTTTTCAAGTCTGCATGAAGACACGTGTATGAAACACATTTCTTCTTTTTTTTTTTTTGAAATTTTAATACTACATTTGTGCCAATACACGGAACTGACAGTAAGTGGTTGATTGTACCAAAAGAAAGGATGTGTTCCATCAAACAGCAACTATGATGACATTCTGTTAAAAGGATAAAGGCTTGGAACTGTCTATCTGTTTTATGAGACTTCAAAACATATATCATGATAGTACTTTTAAAGTTATTCAAAATTTGTATTGAACTTTTGAGAAAATACCAATTATCATGCAGATCATTGCTGGAATAATCGAGCATCGGATTTCTGATGAATTTTCTTCTCAGACATTGCTTGTAAATATGCTATCATTTCTTGCTCGGACAATAAACTCGTACTGGGGAACACAGGTTAGAACCCTCTTATTCCTAATTTGCTTCAAGTTCTAGCAAGAATACAGCTGTAACTCTTGGTCACCTGTTTGTCAACTTTCTGAAAACATTACGCGAATTTATTCATTTTCTTGGTATTATAAAATCAAAGGTAATTACCATATGCACATGCCGGTCTGAAGAGGAAGTTCATATTCAGATGGTAAAACTTTTGTAAACTGTGAGGATGTGTCTCTTCAAACATGAGGTCAAATTATTGTTTGTGAATAGATTTACTGCTCTATTATTATTATTTAGGCCCATCTTTTCTTTTGAGCCCAGAACCGACAGTTGCATTGTATTTCTTTTTTCTTTTATATTCTTCAGTCACAACGTAAATTTTTCTTTAGGTGATGCTATCTTATCTGTTGAGACAACCACCCTCACTATACCGATTCCTAATTGAACTAACCATGGTAGTGTCTTTCGTTGTTTTCTTTAAAAAGAAGCTTAATACTATCTTTTGCTTTAAATGCTGCAGCAATGGGTCGATCTTGCACGCTTTTCAGGACTGCAAAGTAAGAGCAGTAAATCATCCTCGTATCAGGCAGAGAATTCTGCTATTAATGCTACAGATGGATGCAACACTGCAGAGAACGCCGGTATCGATGAAATGAAGAACCAATAAGGTTATTATTCCAATTCCATATAGTCAAACTAATTTGTATTCGTCCAAGCTGCCAAAGAGAATGAAAAGAAATGAATTTCAATTTATTTTTTGGCTTAGGCCTTCCATAACCTTTACAATTCTTTCAAATTTTGGTGAACATGCATCGACACAGATTTAGTTGCATAGTGCATGGAAATAAGCTTTTTGTGCGAGCTTTAGCTAGGAGCTCCAGCAAATCAGATTTAGTTGGGTTTTTTGCTCACAGATCTTCCTAGCTATGTAACTGTTGGAAGGTTACCTTCTAGAATTTTAGTTCCATTTGAAATTCAATAAATGCATAATTTTATGTAGAGTATTCTCTGCTGAGCCTTAATTATTTTTAAAAAGTCAAAGGTGTATTTGTGATCATAGCAAAATGGCCTTGTCACTTTATTCCATTACTACGACTTGGGATTTTGTAGTTCAGTAGGACATGAATTTACCGATTCATGGAATATTTTCTTGAGCTTGGGTGGTGACTTACTCAGTATTTTAAGTTAGTATTTGAAGGGATGTGAACCAGTGAGATTTCTTCTCCCTTTTTTTTTCTAAAATTTTATCTCTGAGTTATGCTGCTACGGTACTCTGGTTATTGTCTTACACATAGCAGTTGCATAGTTACTGTCCCCTTCTCTCTCTCGCCACCGTCAACCTCCCCTCACCCCCGGTGTCTCTCTCCTCTTTCATCGGTGACGACTTTTATAATTAGTGGCTCCTCTCTCTTTCGTCCCCCATTGCACAAAACGGAACAGCATTCACATTCATCACCATCAATTTGACATTTTTTTCGAACAATTACATCGCCACAGTATATTACTATTTGCTCCGCCAATAACTTCACCACCAACCGCTGTAGAGTTTTATTCAGTTTTCTCGTTTAAATTTCTGATTTTTATGATTTTTTTTGATAATTACTGATTTTTTATGATTATTTTTCCTTTTAGAGTCTATTTGATTTATGAACCATAAATTACAATACCATAATGCAAACAACCATGGTTCTTTAAATCATGAAGTACAATACTATGATGCAAACAAATATGATTCTACATATTGGAATACATTAATGAACTATGAAAAAATATGAAACAAAACTCTGAATTGTGGTTGATGTCATTTTTTCAAAGTGGAGTACAATACCATGAACAAACATGGTTTTTCAGAGCATAACACATTAATGAACCATGGATTACAATACCATAATTCAAAGAACCATGGTTCTTTAAACCATGAAGTACGATACTATGATGCAAACATATAGGATTCTACATACTACAATACATTAAAGAACTATGAAAAAATATGAAGCAAAACTCTTAGTTGTGGTTGTTATCATTTTTTCAGAGTGGAGTACAATACCATCAACAAACATGGTTTTTCAGAGTACCACACAATAATGAACCGTGGTCTACAATACCATAATGCAACAACCATAGTTTTTTAAACCATGAATACAAACAGATATGATTCTACATATTATAATTCATTAATGAACTATGAAAACATATGAAGCAAAACTCTTAGTTGTGGTTATTGTCATTTTTTCAGTGTGGAGTACAATACCATGAACAAACATGGTTTTTCAGAGTACTACACATTAATGAACCATGGACTACAATACCATAGTGCAACAACCATAGTTCTTTAAACTGTGAATACAAACAGATATGATTCTACATACTATTACACATTAATGAACTATGAATTGTGGTTGTCATTTTTTTTCCAATTTTTTTCATTCTCTATCATCTGTCAGATCATTTTTCTATTGTGAATGCAATTACTTAGAAGTTATTGAGTTGAAATGGCAAGGTTCTTCGATGTTTGATGAGATTGTTGTCTATTGTTGAATTGGCATTTCTAGTTTTCCCAAAATACAAAAATCACGATCAATTAATTCAAAACAACACTAGAAGCTGCTTTTAGGATTTGTTGCTGAATGATGAAAACTGAAACTGAACTAGTAATATCAGAAGAAGCGAGGATGTCTCTAAGTGGTCTGAGCTGAGGATACTCACTCCTCTGTGACAAAACTGTAAGTAATTCTTACTTGGTTTCTTGTCTCCGACCCAGCATTATCAGATCAAAATATGCTTGAATTGAAGCAACCATTCCAGCGGTATTTGACATTTTTTTTCGAACAATTACATTGCCACAGTATGTTACTATTTACTCCGCCAATAACTTCACCACCAACCGCTGTAGAGTTTTATTCAGTTCTCTCGTTTAAATTTCTGATTTTTATGATTTTTTTTTTGTAATTACTGATTTTTTATGATTATTTTTCCTTTTAGAGTCTATTTGATTAATGAACCATAAATTACAACACATTAATGAACCATAAATTACAATATCATAATGTAAACAACCATGGTTCTTTAAACCATGAAGTACAATACTATGATGCAAACAAATATGATTCTACATATTAGAATACATTAATGAACTATGAAAAAATATGAAGCAAAACTCTTAATTGTGGTTGTTGTCATTTTTTCAAAGTGAAGTACAATACCATGAACAAACATGAGTTTTCAGAGTACAACACATTAATAAATCATGGATTACAATATCATAATGCAAAGAACCATGATTCTTTAAATCATGAAGTACGATACTATAATGCAAACAAATATGATTGTACATACTACAATACATTAATTAACTATGAAAAAATATGAAGCAACTCTTAATTGCGGTTGTTGTCATTTTTTCAGAGTGGAGTACAATACCATGAACGAACATGGTTTTTTAGAGTACAACACATTAATTAACCATGGTTTACAATACCATAATGCAAAGAGCCATAGTTTTTTAAATCATGAAGTACGATACTATGATGCAAACAAATATGGTTTTACATACTACAATACATTAATGAACTATGAAAAAATATGAAGCAAAACTCTAATTGTGGTTGTTGTCATTTTTTCAGAGTGGAGTAAAATACCATGAATGAACATGGTTTTCAGAGTACAACACATTAATAAATCATGGATTACAATACCATAATGCAAAGAACCATGGTTCTTTAGACCATGAAGTATGATATTATGATGCAAACAAATATTATTATACATACTACAATACATTAATGAACTATGAAAAAATATGAAACAAAATTCTTAGTTGTGGTTGTTGTCATTTTTTCAGAGTGGAGTACAATACCATGAACAAACATAGTTTTTCAAAGTACAACACATTAATGAACCATGGACTACAATACCATAATGCAAACAACCATAGTTCTCTAAAATATGAATACAAACAAATATGATTCTACATACTATAATACATTAATGAACTATGAAAAAATATGAAGCAAAACTCTTAATTGTGGTTGTCATTTTTTTTTTTCCATTTTTTTTCGTTCTCTATCATCCGTACAATCATATTCCTATTGTGAATGCAATTGCTTAGAAGTTATTGAGTTGAAAAGGCATGGTTCGTCGATGTTTGATGAGATTGTTGTCTATTGTTGAAATGGCATTTACAGTTTTCCCAAAATATAAAAATCACGATCAATTAATTCAAAACAACGCTGTGAGCTGCTTTTAGGATTTGTGGCTGGATGATCAAAACTGAAACTGAACTAGTAATATCAGAAGAAGCAAGAATGTCTCCAAGTGGTTCGAAAAGCAAGAATGTCTCCAAGTGGTCCGAGCTCAGGATACTCACTCCACTGTGACAAACATGTAAGTATTTCCTTAGTTTCTTGTCTCCGACCCACCATTATCAGATCAAAATTTGCTTGAATTGAAGCAACCATTCTAGCGGTATCAGACCCATCTCTCACTTTCTCCCCTACATATGAAATATTGCTGTTCATCGCCATTTCTTGTTTCAAGTTTCTCAAAGCTTCGTTATTAGCACGTCTTCCCAATTATGTTGGGCTATTTCGTCAATAGGTAGGAAATTAATCACTGTTAGTCGAACACAAGGATTTCTCACCATCCTTAAGGTGTAAGCTAGAGTCTCTCTATCATCTGCGCCACCCAGGAATAGCACAGCAGTGCGATACTCACTGGAGGAGACAAACATTGATGACAAACCTTCAGCTTTTTGACGATCAATGAGAAGGCCTATTGAACAAGGAGCATGGAATACATTTTTGTTCATAGTTCTCAGTTCATTGTTGCTGGAGACAATGTTGCCAGAGACGATGTTGCCATTGCCATTCAATCTCTTGTGAAATGGAATTAATATTAAAGAACATGACTTGTGGAACGCGAGCCAGCAGATGTCTTCGTGCATCTGTTTGAGAGGTGATGCTGCTGTGAAAACACAAACTTGGGCTGATTTTCAGTGCTGTAACTTGAAATATCGGAAGACATCAATAATGGGTTGTGATGGGGATCCTTTGGAAGATGAGTTTTTTTTGGCCTAATTGGTGATTGATCAAAAGGGGATTAGCACTGCTAACAAGTTCTTCTAACCATAGTCCATAGACTGATATCGGGCTTTGCTTTGTGGGAATGAAAAGTTCTAATATCTTGATTGCTGACATGGCGTGCTCTTGCTTATGTGCACAGACTAGTATTTCCAGCTCTAAATCAAAAGGAGAGTATTGAATGCATTTTTTCTTGTAGCCCATGCAGTGTTTTGAGGGATCATAAAGCCATTTGATTAAGGGGGGGTGCATACGATGTCAACAAGAATACTAAGGAAACCCCACTTGCACTGTCTAGATCCTTTTGCTGCCAAATGAAAAATGGAGAATCTGTAAGCAATCTCAAAGAATCAATCCTTGTTTCATACAATCAGCCTAAAAATTGCCAGTAGAAGAGTTCTTTCTAAGCACAACAAGTGGAGGTTCATACCTCAAGGGGAGTGAAGCTCAACATTGTACCCATCTCCTTAGTGCCTTTGCAATTCACCATGAGAGAGAGCAACAGCTTCCTTTCTAGAGAGCTTGAAACAAATTGCCCTTAGAAAAGTAGCTGCCAACTTGATGAAATACCCAATTAAGCTAAGTT
>CANXYI010531910.1:0-13523 GCA_948208565.1 Hura crepitans | reverse complement strand
ATAATTAATACATGCTTTCTTTTCTTTTTTCCAAGAATGAACTAATGTGCAAGCAACGAGTTTTAGAAATAAACTGTAGAAGAAAAAAGGCATTATTTAACAACAAAATGAATTGCACAAAGATGTTCTGGTTCGTATCATAGTTGATTTTATTTCAACTAAAATCCACGTGGCAAAGGTCTGTCAAAGATGACTATGTTTGTATTGACCAGACCAAAGCATCAGCTTGACCTTTTCCCAGCAGCACTTAGCACACCGTCCTTTCCTTTCCTCGTTCAACTCAAATAAAAGAGAAGGAGAAAAAAATAGAAATGATAAAAAAACCGTGGTCAGAATCTGTTCACACACTTTAAAACAAGTCAAAAGCAATTCCACTCGCAGTTGACGAGCGTGTAAACAATGCTACAGGCAGGCCATGAAAATAATTTACCTACTAAAAATCAATTATGTCAGCTAGATATGAAAAATAAATACTTTTACTTTTATAGTATATTATGTTTAAATCTGTATATTTTTATAAATGGAATCCAATTAAATATTTATTCATAAGTCATTATTTTCATATGGTAGGTGTGCATCAACCAATCAATTTTTTAAAATTATTAACAATTAATTAATTAATTATTTTTTATTAATTTTAAATTTTTTGAATTAATTAACTAATAATTTCTCATTATCCATGATATATAAATTTCATATAATTATATAAATTATAGCATTCATCTCAGTGATTAAAAACAATTCAAAATAGAAAGTATAAATTAAATATAATACTTATCAATTGAAAAATAATAATATTCTCGTTCTAAGTTATTGCAAGAGTTGGATTGGATATATGCTTACAAGAACAAATAATAGTGTACCAAAACGTCAATCAATCGCATGATTAAAATATGAAAATAATTTTACTATTTATTTAACAAAATATATATAATAGTAGAAAAAATGTTTTAATATGGATGTGTATTAGTAAAAAATCTATAAATTTTAAAGTAAAAGACTAAAAAATTAGACGTAAAAATTAAAATATAAAATATATATTAATTGATTATTAATTAATAATTAATTAAATGCAACTGTGCTCCGTTGCCTCATTAAAATAAAAATAAATTATTAATTATATTGAATTGATTTTTCAATCAGTTTCGTTGGCATCCCGCCAAGTGGGCTGTCGATAAATACATACCGTAGTAACTAGTAAGCCATCTCCACCCACGCGCGCGTAGCATTCGTGCGTCAGCGGTCCAGCGCGGCGCATAACAGATATATAGAAAAAGCAAGGGAAAAATGGAAAACGGAAGCGCATCGAAACGGCAAAGCGAAACAAGACCAGAGGATCTAGGGTTCCCTGGGATCTCTCTATGAATTTCATATAAGTATATATATTAATCATCGATTTCTCTCTCTCGTCATCTGATTCTCTACTTCGATTGTGTTTAAATTTTATAAAACAATGGGTAAGTGGATTTTATAAAGGTATTTTACACAGTTCAAAATTAGCTATAGGGTTCGAATCTGAGAGTGGAGTTGTTATAAGCTCAAATCGAACGCTATTTATTGGTCCATTGAAACACTAAACGGAAAACTAGTAATTGAAGAAGTCGGAAGGAAGGGGAAAAGAGAGAGGTTTGAGAGTGCATTTGTGATCTGTGATTATGCGAGGGTTGCAGAAATCAAAAAGAGTTACTTGGGCATCGGATGCTAATCTTTGTCAGGTAAAAATGCCGATACATTTTTTACTAAATTTCACAAATATTTGTATCATCGCTTGGTTTCCCGGACAAGATGTAACGCAAGTCAGAGAATGGATAGACCTTATTCTTATGCTGGTTGTGAATAATTTTTTGATTGCATATCATTTTAGCGTTTCTGTTAAAAATTTCTTCTTTTCACTTGCTCTCCTCCTTTATGACGAGTGTGAGGACAATCCCAGTTGGGCTTGTCTTATCAATCTGACTATGTTTAATCTGTATATTAAAAATGAAATTGTTTTACATATCTGGGAACTTGGTAACTCGTGTGATGAAATAAGTTCATTTTGAATTCTATTGCATGACATTTTCAATTCAGAAAGTTCAGGCTTAGTCAATTACCGTAATTCAAAATAGAAGCCAGAAAGATAATTGCTTTGTGGCGTAACTGTTAGCCTTCTCTAAATGCTGTGCAAAACGGAGTTCCATTGGACAAGCAGTTGCTAGACTTGATAAAGAGAACTGATTACAAGTACTAGCCACTTTAAATAACAGAATTAAGCTAAATGTCTTTGTTTTCAGCTATGATTTAAAATGTTTATATGAAGTTGCCTAAAAAAACTTTGATTCATGTACTTGTTTGTCATCTTTGTAAAATCCCTGGCTGCTTTAATGTAGTGTTTGGTGTTGAGAAAACGTATTGAAGTGTCTACTTCACCATCCGATCATAAAATGCTCTATTGGTTTTCAGGCATCATAATAATTAAGTAGCATTTTCTATGACCAATTCAGATATGCTTTGTTATGTATGAAAATTTCTTTTCCCATCATGTTGGTTAGATTTCTTTTCACTTGTTGTGAGTTTGCTTGGAATTAGGACCTTTTGGTTTACTTGCTTAGAGGACAGAAGGGGATTATAGACGCTGGGACAGCATTGATGTTCTTGAATCCTTGTATTATTGTTCTCTTATTGATGTCTTTAGCACCTTGCCTCTCCATTCTGAGGTTTAAAATAAGGAAAAAATATAAGCTTGAATTTTTATGCTAAGTTTTTAATTAGTTTGTTGACATAGAAAAACAGACAAAGAAAAAAGAAAGAATATGAGCTCAATATTGCTGGGTATCTTGTAGTTTTAGGTGTTTGTCATATTTGTTGAGAAAAAGGTGCGTGCTTAGTGTCTCGGCTTAGCAGTTCTTTGTGTTTGTCAAATTTGTTGAGAAAAAGGTGCGTGCTTAGTGGCACCATTGTCAACACAAATTCGATGCTGATACTTTATATGCAGTCTTTTCTTACCTTTTGCATATCATTTTTCAATGTGCAGTCTTCATTGAATATCTGATCTGAATTAGAGTAATGTTGATATGGTAGAATTAGTCTGACATATTGCCCCTCATATTCTATTTTATCTAAGGATGTCTTTGTCATGAGAATTTATGCGTGCATGCGTACGTGCATTGTTGTAAAAGGGATTGAAGAACAATTTGGTTGTCTGTTTTGCAGTTCTTGCTTAAGTGATGATGTCAAGGATAAATCAGTAATTTGGTATCAGTTAACTTGATTGTGCTTTCTTAAGCAGTTACCTTCTAAGTTGCTTCTTTTTAATTATCTTGGGAAGGGGACTGAGAGCATTGCTGCTTATTTTAAGGGAGGGACAGTTAAATGAGTTCTTCAGGCATGCAAAAGAATCTGACTAAATGGGCACTGAATTTTGTTTGTTGGTGAGTCAATTGCATGAATGCTCATTCTTATTGAGTGCAGTACGTATTGGATCTCTGTTCTTTGCATGTTTTGAATTGTTGACTATCCTTAGCATGGTCCAAAAGAGGAGTTGAAAAGCCCTTGTATAGCTTTGAGGCAGTTTGAATAACTTGTTAATTATTGAACCGTGTATAGCCTTGTCTTTCACGTTCAAAAAATTTCAGCCAGAAGAGATTTCTGGTGGTAAAGTAGGATCATTGATGTTCCAGTGCTTCCTCTTAAGTTTCCTTCTATATCCTCTGTATTAGTGCTACCTGTTGCACTTTTCTGAATTAGTTACTTATACCTCAAATCCATTATTATTTCAGTTGATCTATTATTGATTGGAGGGGCTTAGCTGAAGCAATTTCCCTTTAATGTTTCAGAATTCTGACTTTTTCTTTTATGCTTGGACATATATTGAAAGACTCTCACTATGGATTACTCCATGCTCAAAACTGACTATATTAGGTCTGGACAGTTCCAGGAGCACGTTTTCTTCTAAACAGCTGAGGGATTTAGTATGTATTCAAAGATTTATCTAGTGATTGGGCTTAAGTTGTTTTTTGTAGCTCTACCTGCCAAAATTTGTATTTTGTAGCTTAAGTTGCACGTTCTAGAAAAGCACTTTTGAAAGTTTACAATATGCAGAGGTTACTTCTGGACTCATCTAAGTTTAAGGAGTTATTATGTTTCTCCCCTCTTGCTGCTGAGTTTTAGGTCTCATACATTTGACTCCCATTGACCCAAGTAAGTTCACCAGCTTTTGATGATTGAGTAAATTCTTCTATCTGCCTTTTAGCTTGCAGGTCATCAATTTGGAGTAGAACTTTTTGTGTACTGGTGAGATATAGCAGATTGACATCTCAATTCACCTAGAGATTACAATGATAATTTTTGAATCAGCTAGTCGATGGGCATGTCAGAGTGTGCGCAGATAAATACTAATTCATGTTATACAAGCTGATTAGTTTTTTCTACTTTGTTTGCATATTCAGTATTATTTGGCTGTATGTTCTCCTTCCCATCTGGGAATCCCCTTAAGCTAAAAAATAAAACATCAATATCATTAGGGAAAAGATCATGAAGTTATTTTTACATTATTATTGTATCATCTCTGCCCTTTTGTTTCTCAATATGTGCTCTCTATTTAAATTGCTGTGGAGAGTTTCTGAAGTAAATCCTGGTTTAAGCCCATTTAACATCTTCTATTTGTGATATAAACATGAAATTTCAAATAATTTGCTTCTGCTTCTCCCTCAAACAGGTAAGGCTATTCCTGTCTGAGGAATCCCCTTCACAAGTTGGATTGGGTGCCCAAGATCACCTCCAAGCAAAGGCATCTTGGCTGTCACATCCAGCTGGCACAGCTGTTGATGATAATCTGCCTCCTGGCTTTGAAGGGGGCAATCCTGCCACTAGTCATTTACAAATTAAGTTGTCTGACATCCCTGTAATAAAATGGAGATGTCCTCCCAGGGTAATATACAGTTTTGTGGGTTCATTTTGGTCATTCCTTTAGTCTTATGGTACTAAACTCAACATGTTGCAGTTCGTCTTGGATTTGAACTGGCAAGTAGTTGCGGCAGAAGAAAGCAAAGAAGTGGAGGTTCAAAATCAACGAGAAATGAGGGTGCTTGAAGCTGTTTATCCTCGTCCATCTGCCATTCCCCCAAAGTCTGGAACTATTCTGGTTTGCCTTAACTTTCTTTTTGTTTTCTCCTAAAGCTAATATTTTCTTTTGTTTATGCAGTCCTGCAGTATCTTCGGCCATAGAAGACTCTCGTCACGATGATCATCATGTTGCTCTTATTCCTATTACTCCCATTGAAGATGAAGATGGAGCCGATGTGCCACCCGATTTGATTGGAAAAATAAATGGTCCCATGAGCTCGCAGTCCCAGTTATTGGATCCTGGAATTCCGCCTGTAGGCAGGAATCACAACATTTCAAATGTTCCCATAAGTGAGAGAACTGCTGCTGGATCTCTGGGTGTTGAGCCTGATGTAGTGGCTGCTGCATCCGCTGCCTTTGCTGCCATTAATAGAAATAATGAACAGGGAAATCTGATAGATCATGATCTGCTTATCAAAATTCTCAACAACCCAAAATTGATTGAGAAGTTGATTCAAGATTATGGAGCTGCCTCCAATGTGCACAACATACCTAAGCCGACTGCATCTTTTGTTCCTCCATCTGACGCTCCACCACGTCCTCCTCCAGTATCAGTACCAGATCCATCTTATTCACACATGAATAGAACTGAGGCGAGCGTGCCTTCATCGTATACTGCTACTTCTAATGGACCCTTTTATGTTCAGCCAAATGAAGCTGGACAAGTATATCGACTTAATGCCCCAGCTCCACCTGTAGCTCCAGCTTCATCTTCATCATCATCTTCTGTTGGAGTTCAACAAGTGAAAGACATGAATTATTACAAGAACTTGATCCAGCAGCACGGAGGTGAAAGACAAGAGACCACTCATCAATATGGTGGTGGTCGATATGGTCATCATCAAGTAGGAACAAACCAAGAATTAGTTAATCCCAAAACAAGGGAATCAAAGCCAAAGATTATGAAACCTTGTATTTATTTTAACAGTTCAAGAGGATGCCGACATGGAGCGCATTGCGCATACCAGCATGACACAACATCCCAGCAACGGAGCAGTAGCATGTCAGAGGTGCAAAGTGCAAAGAGAATGAAAATGGATAGGGAAATTAGCAGTTAAAGATGCTGTTGGTCGTGTAGTTTTTGAGATGGAAAAAAAAGCCAATTGCATCTCTACATTTTATATAATCCCTGGGTTGATTTTGTTGCGAATAGTTCCATTTCTCTACTGCTCTCTCGTGAAACGTCAATCTTAAAATCAGACGCCCAGAAGTCATGTTTCAAATCAATTAAAGGCTTACATTGTTGGGTTGGCATTATTCTCATTTAGTTTTATTTTATGCATTTTTGTATTAGATAGTGTAAAGTTGGCAAGAAAATTGTATAGATAATAAATCATGCACGCTAAAATTAACAATAAAGAGGTGCATACCAGGTAATCTCTCTCAGTTCAGACGGTTGTCTTCTTGGAACAATTATCCGAGAGACCAATTTCCGTCAATATACTAATAAAAATTACAGCTAAAAATACTGCTTACTGAATGGACTCGAAACAATTGTGAACATCTGAAAAATTGGACTTTAACGCGAAATGACGATAATAGTACTAAAAGTCAGAGCTGCAAATTCGCTACAAGGTAGATATCCAAACTATGGGGTTCAAGTTCAACCCAACGATAGGAGCAATGTGAAATTCCAAGTCCCAACAGACCATAACGGAAAAAGTTGTGCTCCAAGTTGTAGTGAATCTGCTGTAAGAGAATTACCAATTCAAAGATAAAACTTCAACAGGAAAGAATCTAATATTTGGCAAACTAACAAACTCAGAAATATGTTCTATGTATGTGTTTAATTATTGCTTGAGATCAGCATGAAACAGTAACACTCGCACTCGCTCGTTCTGGACTATGATCAAGTAGGTAATTTGTTCGTAGACTACACACAACATTTCTGATTTCACCTAATCTACCTTTCTCTTCCACATGATTACAACGAATATAAGAACCCATCAATTCGGGAAACGTTTTAAAGGAAAAGGTAACTATTCCGTCAGCGGTCTTCCCTTCGAACGGCATTTGGATCAGACATCATATCCATCATCATCTTCTCAGGTGAATCCTCCCAGCTTGCGAAATTTTTCAAGTCAACCTGCAAAGGGATCACAGACTCGTATAATTCTTCCTATTTAAAACTTGTAAACTAATACTAACAAGCCTTGGCTCAGAACTTAGTAACTTACCTTGCGTCTTTGCTCAATGAAAAGTTCCTCTCTCCTCTTATATTTACTTTGGAACTCCTTTGCTCTCTTTCTACCTAGTCCCCAAACTTCAACTTCTAAAACCAATGCTTCAACTGGGAGAAAACCCTGTAATAAAGTTTCATAACAGAAGTCAGGTTGTCAAACTTCTTTATTTGATAGTTCAGACTTAGTGTTCATAACATGTAATGAAAGCTCAAGTGAGAAGTGCTATCCACCTTGTTATTACCTTCTCTCTTACCTTAGCACGACGAGTGTGGTGTCTACAACCTTAAATTTAAGAAAACATATTTTAATTCACTTTGATACTTGTCATGCAATGAATGGAAAAAATAAGAGAGAAAGCGAAAAAAGAGAAGGTATTTAGCATTTTTCAAGATTAAGTATGTCCATGATTCTATGCTATTTAATACCGATCTAACAATATGCCCTTGGGGGAATATTAAACTGCATTATTATTACATATTTGAATTATGCAAAGTTCTAGCTTCGAGTAGTGGCAGTTTGAGGTATAAGAGCGACTGAGATATCAAACCACTGCTCGTGCATGTTATAATCATGAACTTAATACCTGAGAAGGGTAAAGGGGACCATGCTGGTAAGTTTTGTCAGCTGCATGATGGCGAATGGTAACTCTAGCAAAGTCTTCATCAATAAATATCCTCTCATTTCCAATGGTTCCTCCAAAAGCAATTCCAACAGGCTTTGGATGTGGCTCATAAGTTCTACCAGAAGGATGCAAGTGACTGTAAACGAAGTTCTTATCTTTCCCTGTCCATGGCATAAAAATCATGGTGTCAATTTCTCAAAATCTATGAAGCAGTGAGCATCTTACATGAATTTTGTTGTCCCTTGTACATTTTGAGAAAGGGAAAGACAGAATCGTATTCACTCTTGCCATTTTCATTTTTCTCTTCACACTTTACATACCAGAATGAGAAAACGCATGAAAGACTGGACATATAGCATACAGGCTTCCAGAGCTTCCATAAAACTGATCCTTATTTTCAAAACCCTGCTGTGTAAGTGCACCTATTATCCATTTCCTTTCATTGCTAGTATCCTTACCAGCATCTCCAGAAGTAGCAGAAACCAAAAGTAGCAACGGACCATGATAACCTTCTATGTTAGACCAGAATCGGTTCAAGCCCCTCCCATGATGAGATGACCTAAAAAGTAACAGTGAAAAACATTATTCAATGATATTGATGCCCATTAAAGCAAATCAACAAAATTGGTAACATGTGAAACACCGGAGATACTCAGAGATGGAGAAACCCCCCCGTTCTTCTTGTTGAATTATCTAGTTGAAGATACTAAAAGTAAAAACACATTGTGCAGAAAGCAACTTAAGTATTTACAGTTTTCAAGTTATAACTCTTATACATATAGGACCAGCAGAGTATCAGTACCAATCAGCAAAACAAGCTGATAGCAGGATCAGGAAAGAAAAAAAAAAAGGAAAATGACAAACCGGTAAAGAAGATTTTCGTATGTTCCATTGCTGCCAGTGGGTAAGTATGGTTTCAAAATTTCTTCACTTATTGTACCCCGAAGTGTAAGAGAGATTGCCCATGCTCTTCCACAAGTTAGCAGACAAGTATCGCATGCCTCTCTTGGAGGAATTTCTTGCAATGATGAAGTTGAATGTTCCAACTCCTGCAATTTATCAAAGGAAAAAAAATCGCATGACAATGATTTCATACAACTAGATACAACAACTTCAGTAAAGCAGCAAAATCCTAATGTATGTATATTTCAAACCTCATATAACAATTATGCTCTACGTAGTTCCTTACTTCCTTGAATATATAAGAAAAGACTATGGAATCATCATGGACAATGGACCTATAAAAGTAACCATGAGGCATGCAAAACACCCAAGTATATCTACTGGTTCGACAAAAAACTATGAGTTCAGGATCATTAAACTGCATGTGTGTGTTTTCTATGAGGGATGAGAATTAAAAGAAAAATACAGTTACCAAGAAGGTGTGCTTTAAGCATTCCATATGGCTAAACGCCTCAGAAGATAGGTAACAACAATCACCAAAGGAGGGGAAGTCAATAGATAACAAATCACAATGAATGTAATCCAGTAAGAAAAATGGCTAAGCCATGAAGAGCACAGAGGAAAGAATTATAAACTGGAAAGAACTATCTTAAATACAGAAGTCAGTGATGCTGACATACCCACTTCCAGTAAGTAAAATGCTTTTTTTTTTGGGAAAAGATGATTGATGCAAGGAAGCTTGCAAAAGCAGCTAATGCCACAGAAATATATAATCAATTGCGAGTTCTAAAAAGCACAAACTTTTCCAACATTCATTAAAAGGACATAAGTGGGAAATGTTGATGCACTTGTTGTTTAGAGAAAACAAAACTAAATCTCTAGCTAGATTGAAAATGAGACATACTACATTCAGTGGTTTTATTGGATTTCGTACCACTGAAGAAGCTGAATTTTGAAGTCTTGCATAAAAAAATTGTTGGAAGCAATCTATGAGACTCGGCACTGTTGTCAAGATCCATGTAAGAAGCTTCCCTGCAGCAAGTTGAACTTCCAGGGCTGAGATGTCACAATCCCATAAATTTAGGTCACCGTCTTCTTCAGCACAGCAAACAACTGCTGATAGTATTAAATGACTAACATCTGGAAGACATAGATTTCCTTTTTCTTTTGAAACTCTTGAAGCTTCCCACAACATAGTCCAGCACATCCAGAGAAGCACAAGAAAATCAGTGGTAAGAATAGACCCGCTTATCTGACAATCGTCATCATTGGATTCGAATTCTAGTTTTAAAGGATGTCCAGCTTTTGCAAAGGTTGCGGCAAATAATCTGAGCAACACATTGAGCGCCATTGATGCAGGCATCCTTCCACAGCATTTCAAATACCCTCTTAAAAATTCAACCCAACTGACACCTCCTTTCTCTGTGACGAAAAATAAATCCACTATGGAAACACTCAGATTATCCAATAATATCGGAAAGGATTCAGGAATTTTGGGTGCTTCAAAGCCTGGGTTTTTATACTTTAAACAGAAGCATTGCTGACCAAATTAAAAACCATAAATTAGACAGATGTGAACTTTATTCGAAAATTAAAAACCATAAATTAGACAAACGTGAACTTTATTAAGAAAAATAACAAACAAAGTTGGTATCTGCATAATTTTACAAACGCCAACTGGCCTTTCAATCGAATGGAACTCCCTATCATTAACTTATTTACAGATCTATTGAGCAAAAAATTTCATTACAGGAAGAGAAAGCCGCTTTTAAGCTATAGATTGAGCAAGGATTATGAATACCTGAAGAGATTGAAGAGGGATAGCATTTGTTTGAGGATCGGCAAGCTTAGAGAAAGTATTTTGAAGCATCGGCAAAGCTCCAGTGGAAGCCACTAGACTTTCCACTTCTCGTTGTTCACTCGAAGAATTTTGCTCTGTCGAAGATGAAGCTCCCATTTTTCTCTATCTAATTGGCAGTGTTGCAAAATGATTTGATCATTTGAGGTTTTCCAAGCCAAACCTTTGAGCAGAACTCCCGCTCCTCTCTGTTTGTTTCTCGCGAAAAGCAATCAATCACTCTTTCCCTCTATTTATACGTGTCACTTCGCACGTCATCCGCGATCCCAACAAATGCCAGACAGCAAAGAGAAGCCCAAAACGCACCGTTGCTCATTGTTATATTGGACCGTTATCCATTATAGTAAATTATATTTATATTTATTATTCATTATTTTATAATGTATCATATTATTTTTTTTAAATTATCAAAAAATAATAAAATAATACAAAATAAAAATATGTGTTCTCATTATTTTAAAAATTTTTAATTATATTCTTGATCATTTTATAAAATTTCAATTGTGTTTTTATTATATATTTTTCTTTTTTTATATAGAGTAAAAAAAGCAATCCCTCTTTAATGCATTTATCACTTATTTTTTATTATATAAATAATTTATGTGAATAATACATATTATGTTTTTTAGCTCTTTTAATTCTTTCACTTTTAAGTTTTTATAATATTTTTTTATAAATGCATCTTTTTATTTTATTTATCCTTTTAATTTTTATTTACAAAAATATATATTTTAAATTTATTATATATTTGAATATTATTATATAAATCTTAAATATATATTAGGTTATTTAGTTGGTATTTAGATTTAATCAATGTTATATTTTTATTATCTTGAAAAATATTAAATTATTAATTGAATTTATAAGACATAATTAATTTTTAATAAAATAACAAAATGTGAATTATTATTATAAATTAATAATAATTATGATAATAATAGTATTTTAATTAATTATCTATTTAATTATACAATATAATACAATCAAATTAAGTAAAAAAATTATTATAAAAAAATAAAATAATAAATAATTTTTAAAATATTATATCTATAAAATAATATATTATAATACAATACAATAATATACTATATTATATGGAACAGTCATATGCAACAATCCAAGTAGGGTGCAAGAGAAGTTTACCTTTAACAACCAGGTGGGCGGGTCAGTAAACAAGCCGCTCCGAATCCGAATAAAGCTAAGAATATATACTGAAAAATAGAAGAAGAAAAAGGTGAAATTATTTTGAATCGAAGGGTTTTGTTGTTCATCAGATAGCACAGGCGATCAGATCTTTGAACCAATCAAATGGCGCCACCTCTAGGTCCTTACTCCGGCACCAGTACTCTCGCCTTGGTAATTCGTCTTTTCTACCTAATCGAAATCTCTCTTTCTTGTTGAAATTTCCTCCAATCTTCTATTTTGTTCACCTGATTAGGTGGCTCGGGCATCAGCATTCAGTTTTGGCCTGGTTTATGGAAGTGTGAAGCTCAAGATTCTCAAGGTAATTTTGCTTGTTTTCTCTTTTGTGATTTCAATTGATCGAAGTGTGAGTGAGATCTGAATCTTTTTTTTGTTTCGTTCTGGTGGATTGTGGTTTGAATCTTCTTTGAATAGATGATGATGATATATGGTAGAAGGCTTGCATTGCAGCCATTAATTCTCAATGATTCATTGATCTTGTTGCTGTCACTTTAGTCAGTTGCTATTGTTAGCTAATTAGAGTCCGCTGAATCAAATTTAATAGTAATGGCGAACTTTTTGTTTCATTCATGCCAGTTTTTAAGCTTTTATTGAGTAGAGAATCTTGACAATCCGAAGAAATTATTGATCATATGCTCGATCGCTCGTAATTTCTTTATAACGTATATCACGAACTCTTGAATCACATTGTTAATGAGTTGTAGTGAATCACGTTCCATTTCTTGTTCGAAGATCTATTTGCATGATTCATGATTCATGATTCTATCATCTTTTGGTTCGTTACTCTATCATCCATTAATTTTTTTGAGAATCTGTTGATCTAGTTTGCTGTAGCTGTAAGTAGTTGGTAAGATTTAGCAGCTAGAGTCCATTGAATCACACTTAAATGGTTTATGAGTAAGAGGAAGTATTTGTTGATGAACCAGTAGTGCTAATGGACTGGGTATTTCCATCCATGCTAGTGTTTAAGCTTGAATGGAGAAGAGGGTCCTGACAAAATTAATAGTCATATCCTTTTGATAGTTTGTAATTTCTGTGAAATGTACATGAGAAACATTTAAGTAATGGAGTAAATGAGCTCATGAATATTTTTTAGATAAGAAATTTTCTTTCATAAATTTATCTCTTTAACAAGGTCATTATTCACTTCTACCAGATGAAGGCAAAGTCAAATAAGAAGTCTGAAGCAAGTGCGCATCACTGAGGGGTTCTTAATTTATAACCTGATCACTGGTTGAAATAAAGATCCTTGGTTTCTTGAATGGTTCCTATGATCGATGTTGCTTGATTTTGAGTATATTTAGCCCTATGAATTTTACAGAACTACTAGAGTTTCAGATTGTATTTCCGTTTTTCGAAGAAAAAGGAAAGGAAAGAGTACTCCTTGATAAATGCAGCATTAGAAAGAGCGGTCATTTTGTGGATTAGTTGGTTTGCTACTTGATGTGCCAAATTCCCAATTGACAGCTTCATTTTATGTCGGCATAAGATGTATTAATTTCTAAATGTTCTGGAAGAAGCACTTCTTTCTTTTAGCAGCATCAGTTTCAGTCGGATCCACTCTGGATCAAGTTCAGACACATTGGAAGAAACATGAGAGTAACAGGGGAGTAAAACTCACAATAAAACAGCGTAAAAATAATCAGTGAAA
>CANXYI010531710.1:0-20746 GCA_948208565.1 Hura crepitans | reverse complement strand
AGTTTTTACATCAATTATTTTACTTATAAAATATTACATAATTAGGATATCAAAGTTTTATGTTCTTTTCAATTATAAAAATTGGTTTTACCATTTTTTTTCTTATTTTTATTTTATTTTATTGAGTTCTTAAAATTTATTTTACTAAACATAAGTTAAAATTATTTATAAAATAATAAGAATGGTTTCTCATCTATACATGATTTTTTTTTATTGCGTGTTACAATTTTTTTATTAATTTTTGAATTTTTATTATATTTTATCTGAGTTTTTAAAAATTCAACAGAATGTAGTTGAAATTTGAATTTAATAATTTCAAAGATTAAAAATATAATAAAATATGAAATTCAATAAAAAATAATAATCAATAAGATAACATGCTTAATATTTGTAACATAATTCGAAATTAGTAATTTTTAAAAATGCAAAACAATATAATAAAAGTTAAAAAATGAAAAAATATTAATTTTAATGGAATTTCTTATCAAAGAAAATAAAAAATCTTAATTATTTGATTTTTTTTTGGAAGGCTAATTATTGATAGAATCATAAATTAAAGGGTAATTTATAATTTTTCTTTAAAGTTATTGATCCAAAATACTATATTGTGTACCAAATTATTTAGAACTAGAAGGTAAAAATCTGAACCGAATTATTCCAAAATTTTGACATAATACAATTAGAAAACCTTAATTTAAAAGTATCCAACCTTTCAAAACAATACTAAAATTTTTTATATCCGAATTGAACCAAACCGTGTAACCCTAACCCTAATTCTTATTTATCTTTAATCTCAACCATACATTGTATGATGCAATACTGAGTCGAATATCAACTAAATTCGCATAAAGTAGCTCATGTTTAACAAATGCAACAATATGACATGGCACCATCCTGAAACACATTCTAAATTCTGGTAAACGTGAAGCCCATATTTTTCTAACAGGCCTGCCAACCAACATTTTTGATGCTGGGACCAGCTGGAGTTTCTGTCTCATGGGGGATCAAATGAATTTATTGGATCGGGATGAGAAATGCAGTATAATATAAGCACATGCTTCCGGAAAAGAAAACATTCAAGGTTAAATTCTGACAGGGTATATGAGAGTAGCAGCTTTTGATGGCAAGCATTTGATTACAAAAAAAAAAAAGCTGTTTCTTCGCTTATTTCGACAAATCATAGAAAGTTCGGTTGTCTGTTGTCATGAGCAATCAAATGGTACATTGCAGAATCACAAAACTAGATTATGATCTTTCCCCTGCCTGTCTTCGAACCTACTCCCTCGCAGTCGCTTTCGCATAAATTTCATAGCAACAACCTGTAACAGACACAGTATAAGAATGCTGATAGTCATGACAATGCTCTAATCCCATGCCACACAGGCATTTTCTTATTCCTAATCAATCCACCATTCAGAAAAAAAGGCTAGTCTCTTCTTTTAATCAAGTCGCAGTAAACTATTCCTTCTGGTAAGCAATTAAATTGATTTCAAGAACCTCAGGGGACAGATCAAAGGTACAAAGAATTACAATTATAAATTCCTTTAGTTTAGCATATTATATGGGTATCCATGATGTAAATAGACAAACAGATATCAAGCAATCAACCAAAAAGTTCGTATGATGCAGTCAACTGTTTTCAGACGATGATGCATAATTTCTTATTGCAATTCCAACTTCAACAGGTAGATCTATCTCTTTGCTTGTTATTACAATACTGTAAAGAAAATGAATCAGAGCCTAACTCACCCCAAAAGCTAGCTCAAAAAATGAGCATTACACAGGCTATTACAAAGAGTCATTGTAAAGAACTACTGCCCAAGCCATTGTAAAGAACACTATATACTTATATTTAACTAATATGGAATACTTAATAAATAATTGCTCCCTCATCTAGCCAAAAGAATGCAAATAACATTTAAAAAAAAAGAACTACAAAAGGAAATATGAGACCAAGAGGTCTATAACTCTCAAAGAAAAGAACATAAAGCAACTAGAGAAATAGATCAATCTCCTTTCTATTCTGCTCCCTAAGAAATCAATAATCTTGAGCAAGGAGCACTTAAGACATGTCACAAGATATACTATTTTGCCTACAGACACAAACTACTAGTTAACAAGCTTCAAAATTTGAGAGAACCAATGGAAGAAATGAGAAAAGTTAAGGGGAAAAAAAAAAGAAGAAAAAGAAAAAGAGGAAATATGAAGTAACCATAGGCTAGCCCTTCGTAATTGCTTGGCAAAAATGTACTCAAACTACAAGATTGTTTAGAAGAATGCCTCAACACTCACATGCAATCGAAGCAGAAGATGATAAGAAAAAAGATCATAGACTTCCTTGACAATTCTGAAGTATTAACTTATCAGGCAGGAAACCGAATTTTCTGCTTAGAGCTAAGTGACATTTTGCTTCTAGCTTGAAAACTCATAAATAAAACTTCTGTGAGCAAATTGTGGATTCACTTAAGCTTGACAAGACCTTTAAAGCTCATATCAACTAAATAAATATTTATCAAACATTTTCAAAGAATATACAATTGTTTCAGCAAACAAGGAGATTATGAGCACAAATAACCTATTCTGCACCCTCCAAAAGTCTTCATTCCCTAAGGGATTTATTTCTTGCTGTGCAACTGAGAACCCACTAATACCGCTTGCATCTATGGTTCAGCTTTTCCCAAAACATCATTAATTGCATGAAGGTAAAGAAAATTAAAAAGATTTTACAACAGCAAGAAGGAAAAAAGAACTAAATAATCTATTGTATTAAGATTTGTAAGCACATGACATACCTGCTACAACAGCAATTGTGAGAACATCACCAACTCTTTTAATCGTCCGGACAGTTTTCTTATGAGATTTGAATCGCTTAAGAATTGGGTCTTCTGCCAAGAGCTGGAACATAAATAAATTAGCACATTAAGCTCACATGCAAACCTCAGCGAGTTTCAAGTTCATTTACCTAGAAATCAGCTCAAAATCAAAGCAATGCAGGTATCGTAGCATATTTGAAGTTTAAAATGCCAACAGTTAATTTCAATAAATATTATTAATCTTTTCGAAATGGTAAAAACCTCTCCTTTTCATTCCCCGCGTTGAGAGAAGCCTCTTATACTGTTCTTTTACGAAAATTTCAACATATTTTCCTCCCCTTACTGATTATGTATTGGATTGAGTTCAAAAAGCAAATAAAATTCCTACACAATTCCATGACTAAGTATTTAACTGGGTCAAGTTGGGGATTCTGCTATAGGAAAAACAACCCTTCAAGCCCAATCGAACTTCAAGAAATCTACTAGCTATAAAACTGCAAATTTTACACACTAAGATGTCCATATAAACCGTAATTATTTTTCATGTAATGTGAAAAACTCGATTGACTAATCGAAAGTGATTAACTTTAAGGCAAAACCAAGATTTCAAAATCATGATAAAAAGTGATAACAGATTGTTTCAAAGCCTATAAGCATTGATAGAGAATAGAGAAAGAGAGAGGAAAAACTCACAGCTTGCTCGCGCGGCCCGGGTTCGACATGGAATCCACGACGTGAAAGGGAAAGTGGGTCCTGTGTCTTCTGTTAAATTGATCCAGAGGAACAAAATCAAATCAAAGAGCAGAAGCATCGATCGGTTGTTTCCAAAACATAAAGAAACTTACCTGAGAATGAGATCGAAAGCGAGATGAAAAGGAGGTATTAAGAAGAAAAGCCATTTTTCTTTTTCGTTGAGAGAGAGATCGAGGTGGCTGCCGCAGAAGTAATAGTCCGATGCTCGTAGAGGAAAAGATGAAGGGCTACAGTGAATATGACGTCTTTTTTATTATTACTATTAATTATAATTATAATTATTTGGCTTTAGTATTATTATTATTATTATTATTATTATTATTATTATTTGGCTTTAGTATTTATTGGTGGACACTGTGCCTACACAATATACTCGTGTGGAATCATGTCCCTTTATTTTAATCTACTAACATAATTTATTTTTTTTACATATTTTTATTATAATTCTTTTGTTACTAATGCTATGATATTAAAATATAAATTCAACAGCTATAATTGAAATTCAACTTCTTTTATAAAAGATAAAATTAACAGTTAATTATGACCAATTATTTAATTAGCTTATAAAAAGAAAATAATATAAAATTGAATAATATTCTTAAATTTCTAAAGAAATTTATGTAAATTATTTAATTTAACATCTTGACTAATTATGGATGGCTATCTAATGGATTAGAATAAAATTCTCAAAAAGGAATATAATGATTTATGATTAGTTAAACATATCATCATTATATATAACAAAAATTTTTGTGACATGATCATATATATAAATTGAATCACTAATCATGAATTTTATGAAATTTCTACTTCGTACAGCAATTTCTTACAGAAAAATAGCAACAAGGCTCTGACACCATAAAGGGATCGAGAGCATCAATCAAGTCACAAGATCACTTATGACTAGTTAGCCTATCTTCTCAACTCACTTAAGACATGCCTCTCCTCTTAAATCTTCATGACTTGATTGAGGATTGTAGCTGTTATAATTCAGATCGCATTGCTATCTTTCCATAATTAATTGTATAAGAGATAGAGAGAAAACTTTTAGGGAAACATGGAATTTATTTAATAAAGACAGTCTTTCATAAACTGGTTCTGCATCTCTCAAAATACATAAGGCTATTTATAAGTCCTTTTAGGTAATACAGACAAGTCTTTTTACATGACACGTGGCTAGGCAATAAAAGATAAGAAGATAAGGATCACACTTACTGGCCGACAAGATAGGATAAGGGTGGCTGACACTGACAGGATAAGATTCTCTTTATAGCTTAAGAATCTTATCTTTTACATAAAGTAATAAAAAGACATAAAAAGATATAATATCTTATTTATTGTTACTACTGTGCTGTCCTGGTCGTGTTGTCAATGGTGACATATTCATATCTTTTGGGTCAGAATAATATGAGTTAGGCTCGTACTTTCCGTAATCCCATGGATCTTGTGAGTCCTGGAAGGTTGAATCTTAACTAGCTGGATTGGGCTCATTAGGCTCTTCAATTGATTCTTTAGGCTCTGGAAGGATATGGATGAGTGTCATGATAGAAAAACAGATAGCATGACAATATAGTGTTGAAAGGCACCAGAGCAACCATAACTCATCTGCTTCTTTTGAATGGATCTTTGTGCAGTTGTACACCATTGTCTAGGGAAAATCAGGATGAAATATTGAGGTGTGGACATGATTGATATGAAGGGAGAATTTTTGTTGGACGTTGGCAACATATTGGAAGAGGTTGTTTCTGGTCCAATTCTAAATAGTTTTTGACTCCACAGATGTGTAAGTTAGTGGTCGTGATTATTTGTTTATTGCAGTCATATAATCAGAGATTAGACGATTGAAACTGCTTGAATTGGCCATGAGGACCTCAGAAATTTCTCTTATTTTAGTGATGAGACTGAAGGTTTTTGGTCTGGATAGAAAATCAGGAATGAAATATGTTTTCCTTTTATATACTTAACAATGAATATGAACCTGCTAAACCATTCTTTCCACCTCAATAATTATGAATGAGAGATTATTTTACCTTTAAATTCTAACATTTTAGAAAAAAATGAATAATCCATGAAAATTGTAAAATTATGTTCAATAAGGTGAAACTCAAACTTGTTAATGCGACATTGTATCATGACCATTAAAAAAAATAAAATAATGATAAACCCCTCAAAACCTCGTCTACAGACGCCAGGTTTACATTCATTGTCAGCCAAAGTGAAGAATTTGGTGAACCCCAAACTGCCACGCAGGCTTAACAACCAGAAGCAATTGCCTAAACAAAGTGGCTCATTGTTTCCCTTGCAGACCACACACAGAGAAAAATGGCCCTGAGAGGAGCTGCCACTGCATGCTTCGTTGCGACCCAAAGAAACAAATATCCCATTGTCTCAATTGCAACTCATCTCAACCGCTTGCCCCTCCCTTCTCTCCATGGATTCGCTTCATATCCTGCAGCTCAAACTGGTCCGATCAATTTTCTCCATTTGATTTTCTTCTCTTTCATCTTCTATATGTTTATTTAATTTTACTATTTTGTACGTATTGTATTCACGATTGTTGAATTGGATTGTTTTTTTATTTTATATTGATCCCTTTGTTCTGTCCAAATTTTGATCTTTAATCATCTGATTGTTGCAGTAATCCAATTTCTTTGCAGGAACTTACAAGTATCCAATTCGTGCAATACACGAGACAACTGCGGATCCTATAGCTACCAAGAAACGAAATGAGGAACAATCTCCCCAAAATTGGAAGATTAAAATGCTTTACGATGGAGATTGTCCACTTTGCATGCGTGAGGTCTGCACTTGATTTCTTAATTTGCTTTATTATATATCTGGGCAGCAAGTTGGGTTTCTTGATTTGCTTTGTGTGTTCATATTTTTTTTTTCAGGTTAATATGCTTAGGGAGAGGAATAAAAGCTATGGAACCATAAAGTTTGTTGACATAAGCTCTGAGGATTACTCTGCAGAGCAGAATCAAGGCTTAGACTATAAAACTGTATGTAAATGATAGTTAATTTAAAAATACGGATCACTTGGAATTTTTGTGAACCAAATAATCATGTGTTTATATGTTATTTCCATGTTTAATGACAAGTGTGATTCAATGTGTAGGTTATGGGAAGAATTCATGCAATACTTTCGGATGGAACTGTGGTAACAGATGTTGAAGTATGCTTCCAATCCTAATCTCTGACGAAATTTTTGTGACTTTTTTTAAATATTTTACTCATCAACTTCGGATTGAATATTCATAGTTAAACAAAATATAGCTGGCATATTTACTCGAACTGTTTGCTTGTTCTTGAATGGTGCTTCTACTAGTATTGTATTTCCTTCCGCTAAGTAAGATTTAATTTTTCATTTGAATACGCTCAAAAAACAATTGCACGTAAGCACGCAACATCCAGCTTGCCTTACTGAGCTTTTGCTTTTTGACCACGTAGCAAGTGTAAGACCGAGATAGTTGAATAAATGACATCTAGTAAGGCAAACTTGTGTTCTTGTGACTCGTCTGTTTTGACCTATTTCTTATTTTTTCTGCTTCTGTGCCATTAAAATGTTGTCAATTACAAATGTCGGTGCAACAAGATTTTATAATCGCTACATAACCTATTGATGTCAAAGTACTGTTAGTTGATGTAATCTTTAGAACGAACTCAATATACCTATGGACTGCTGCAGGCATTTAGAAGGTTATACGAACAAGTTGGTCTTGGATGGATTTATGCCATTACAAAATATGAACCTGTAAGTCCAACATAATTGTTCAAATCTGTCTGTAACTCCCCATTACGAATTTGGGTTTTTATCTTCTTATTGGTGATAATGTTTTTTTGCTTTCAGATTCGAAAATTAGTTGATGCACTATACGGTGTGTGGGCTAAATATCGTCTTCAAATTACAGGTACTTAAAATATATTTTGCTTTCCTTTCTGAATCAGAGGCTGCTAGAATTCCACTTTGCTTTCGTTAAGCTTTATATAAATAGGCTGGATGCATAGAATCTTCAAAAACAGGAAGGTTGGATTTTTTGAATAGATATTCAATGGTTTAATGAAAAATAACGTCTTGGTTTTAGGTCGGCCACCTTTAGAGGAGATATTGGAAGCACGAAAAAAGAAGGTAAGCATCTGCAACTAAATGGGTTTCCTTGTTTTTACCATCCAACATTCGTTAGATTTATTATGTACTCCTATTCTTGGTATGAATTCCGATGAGAACTTCAACTTAACCTTACACTCGACGATTGAATAGAAATTCAAAATAACAGGTGTTATCAAGGATGATAAATTTCATAACCATGTTTAAAACAGTAGTGGGCTTATACAAACTCGGAATTTCAGCAAGCGTTTCGTTAAAGTTATTCTTCCTTGATGATAAACAGTAGATGAAAGCTTGGCCTCGTCTCTCAATTTCACACGCAAAATCTTGTTGAAAAAGTAACATCTCATCTTCACCTGAATTTTAAACAGAGTAGGAGATGTATAGTCATTTGCAATAGCATTCTAGCAATTAATTCACCGTGCTACATTACGTTTTACTAATGATGTAATGGCTTATGTATCATTCTAAGCTTTTGGAGTGAACTTCACAATTGTCTTTTTCTTATCTAAATATGAATTTTGCATGAATTTATTCTTACCTGAAAAATTCACTTGTATGTAGCATGTGCCATTTGACCAAACCATCATGAGATCGTATGATTTCACAAATGAAGATAGAAATAGATGAATCTCTTTTCGGAAGCAGACTATAAAAAGCTTAAACTTTTAGATGCAGATGTATTTGGAATTTGATCTATGGCCGCCTTTTGATGTGCTTGCAGGGCGAATTATGTAACAAAGAGAGTGCTTGCAAGATGTGAACTTTCTTTATCCATCAATGGTGAATTATGGAAGAGAAACAAAGAATAAAACCTAGAAGTACACAAGGAAGGAAAGAGAGATTAGAAAGGGAGACTGAAGAAGGAACAGAGAGAAATTAGAGAGAGAGAGAAACAGATTCTTGTAATTTCTTATAATTATAAACTGATGAAATTGTATAACAGTAAAGTATTTGTACACAAAAGAAATTGAATTACTAACCATCAATTCCACTTGTCAACCAACTGTTCTAACTTTATTATGTATTTTCTGTTTTTTTAATTCTAAATACTCATAGCTTAGACACTGTAAATGGTTAGGTACAAAGAATTGCTAATCTGAAGGTGGTTAAAGTAGTTGAATTTTTGGGGCGAAATTATAGATGAGAAGCTTACATTATATTTAAGTAAATCTTGAGAAGATCATCATAGGTCCACTCAAAAATGCTGAAGAAGCATAATAAACGCTGAAACTGTTATGAATTTCAGAGACAAGGTAATTAGTCAATTTTAATAATATGTATCAATTGTCAAATGAAGGATTGCTGATGATTTTAAGGTTCTTTATTATTGGCTTGTCTTGGTTTCATAATCTTGGTTGCCAATATGCAATGATTAATCCCAAGGGAAAAAAAAATCTATTTTCTCCCTGGACATGCTAAAACTATTCACAAGCAAATAACAATGATAGTCATAGACGGCACTGTTCTGAAAGCTAACAATGAAGTTGATAATGATGCACGAGACAAAGCCCACTTGGACCTTCTAACAACAATTGCAAAAGTAAACCAACGAACTGCTATTTTATTCTGAAACAATAATAACAAAATCGAGATTGGAAGTGAAAAGAAAAAAAAATCAAATCATCGTTGCAATTGTACAAATTCGCTTGAACATTAACTCTCTTGCCGACGAAAATGGCATTTATAACCACTAGAAAGCCACTGTACTGAAAATATACCGAGATAAAGTACAGTTTAAACTGGCTTTTTCCATGGGTTATCTCCATAGTAGAAGGCAGTGCCAACCATAAGTGCCACAGTAGCACCTTGGGTAACCACCCTTGCTCTCATTAATTTCTGACCCAATTGAGAATTACCTTGCCTGAAACTGATTAAGCCAGCTGTTAGCACTCCTGCTGTCACGAGTGCGCCTGTAATATTTGCATACCATCAGACAAATTGAATCTAAACGAAACCCATTTTAAATATCGGATCCAACAACACATGCATATCAGAATTGAGCACGCGCGCACACTCACATCAGGTTCACAATCTCTTTTCCTACACAATGTCATGCATCAAGAAAACAGCAGGCAAAGGAGGATATCAAGTTTATCATTATCAAGCAACCTGATTGCCATGCAATGTAAAACAGGAGGCTCAACGAATAAAAATCCATTTAAAAACACCTCAATGTATACACAATAATGCATAGATAACAAAGGCCTAGTTACCAGAATGAAAGGGCCTGGACATACATATGGATTTATGATCATCTGCACAGAGTATATCATATTGTTTTAGACATGAATTTCTATCATCTCTGATGCAATTTTTGCTTTTACTACGACAAAATCTGAAGGTAACAATCACAGTTTGCACAGAGTGAACATTTGCAGCTTGCTCACCACAATAACCATGCGATTGTCTTAAAATTCATACGATTCCTCATGTATTTCATTATGAGGATATTAACTTGTGTAGTAACATTCTTTCAGATAAATCTTTCTGTTGGTCATAAGAAAAAAAAGATTGTTTCCCATGTCTCGATGGCTCATTTAGACATGTCTAAATCACCAAAATTGATATCCCTCAAGGTGCATGGTCCCCTTTAGAAGCAAAACGAGAAGGAGAAGAGTTAATCATGAAAACAATACTCTTTGCAGTCTCCTTTTTTTTGTTTTTAATAAGAAAATGTATTCTCACACATCATTAATGCATATAAGGCTACAAAAATAAACCACATAAAAATTACTATTTATAAAAGTATTTGCATTCATGCAAGTTGTGCAGTGACCAGCAGCTACTTAGGCAGAACAAATTGTTTGAAAGCTGCATTCTGAATTGTGCTTAAGACCACACAGGAACCTCTTTACTTTAATTTCATAGATGGTTTATCTTACATGTTTCATTACACTTACATGGATAGGTTTTGAATTTCTTTTTGCTTTACAGAGACAGGTTCATTAGATAAAGAATAGGGCACGGACAGAATGAATGAGCCTCCACTCAATTAGCACCAAACTCCTCATACATTCCCCCAAAACACAGTTCAAGGAAACTGTTTATGGTGCATACACGCAATTATAAAAGAATGATAAGTTTCATTTTCCTCATCTTTATAAGGCTGCGAAATTTCCCTCAGTAATAACTAGAGACTCAATGTATTCTTACCTTAATACCTTATTTACAGCTCGTGATATCAATTCCTTTGTTACCTACTTTACTTTTAAGCTATGACCCAATAAAGCAAAAGCTAAAATTTAAACATAGCTTCTTTCAACAATTGTTTCCTTGGAAATTGATAAAGCAATTACTAAGTTGATCATTTCCCAATTTTTTTTGGAAACAACTTTCGACATAACAATTCTATTCGCAAATTCCCAACAGAATGATGTCTAACCTTCAAGAATTTCAGAAAAAGCGAACCATTTTCAGGAACAAAATAGAGACATTAGCATAAAGACATCACAGAGTTCACTTAACCACGAAATACAAATCAAGATTTTCATTTACAAGAAACAGGTAACACATTATATTGGTTAAAAAAAACATGACAAATATTAATCAAAGGGGTAAAAAGCTGAGATTACCAACGGGAACCCAAGGGTTCCTGACGCGCTTCTTCTCTTCGAATAATTGATCCAAGTCAGGTTCAGACGCGCCCATCTTTTCCATCAACTGCTTTTTATTTTTCAAGATGGTAACAGTGAAACTGACCAAAACGAAAGACGAAAATAGAAGAACTGGACCGCCGAACGTCGATAACTGGATACGGGTCGGGCGATAACGCACTTTGTAAGCTCTATTTTGGAATTTTGTTAATTGTTAAATCAGGCCATAGGTTTGTTATTTATTTACATTTTCACCCTAATTCAGATGGTACAAATACAATTGATTCTATTACCTTAATTTTTTCTTTTAAAAAATAAATAAATAAAAGTATTTGTTTTAAATAAATGAAATTTTAGAATAATTTTTTTAAGAATCTTTAGAATAATTTTTTTAAGAATCTTTTAGCTCTACAGGAAATTATTTTTGCGTTTTTATTTTTTAGCTTTTGTAATTATCCTTCCTAGCTAAAATAAATTAAATTCCTCCAATAAATTAACTTAATATTTTACAAAGAAAATGGTTTTAGAAAATAAATACTTAATCCTACTCCTCGTGAAACTAATAACCTAATTGATTAGGGGATAAAAAAACATTAAAATATAAAATAAAATGACATTGATTTCTCTTTTTAATAAAATGTCTAAAATTTTAAGTTCCAATTTTAAATATTAAATATATTTTTATTTTTTTATAACTTTATTTTATACTAATTTAAATAAGTGAAATTTGAATAACAATAATTAAAGATAAGTACAATTAAAAATAATCATCTCTTACTTAAATAGTTTAAGTGGCGGGTATTTATTTTTTTAAATATAATTTTAAATTTGAATTTAAAAAATTAATATTGATAAATTTTATTTTTACATTAAATCGAATTTGGTACTCTGTAAAAAAAAAAAGACAAGTACAATTAAACTATCGAAAATGAGATAATCAAGTTAATAATGGTGATTTAATGAAATTAATAATGCAAATTTTAATTATTGACTTGAAAAAAAAACTTAAAATAAAATAGAGCTTAAAACTCGCTCTTAAAATAAAAACATGGGGACTTGGAGTTCATCACCTACAGACTTAAACTAAAGAACAGCAAAATTTGTTTGGACACATGCAAAATCTCGTTTTTCAACACGTGGATGTGAAAGTGTCTTACAACCTCTCCTCTTTTATCTCTCCCTGTCCTCTGTCTGCGTTATATTTCTTTTACCCCTTGTACATTTTTTTGCCCCTTCTGTCTTCAACTTTCTGTTTGGTTCTGGTGATTCCCTCATCAGAAACCCGACGCCCTACCCCTAAGGCTTCTTGGGTTTTTCTCCGAAAATTGAACGCTTCTTGTAAGACAGTAAAGTTTTCATCTTTATGCACTTAGCAATTGATTAAGCAGCCACTAGTGCCACTTGGATGCATTGATTTTTGCTTTTCAAGAATGGATTTCGATCACGTAGAGTCATTAATTATTTGTCTGTGTGGGAATTTGTGCTTATGAGTGATCAACTGGTGTTGCTTTGAAACGTTGAATCTATTGTGTTTGCTTTCACGATTGTGCATTTTTGTGATCGTTTTAAATGCTCACGTTTTCGATTAGAAAGCCGCATTCCTTGCTATGAATTCATTTCTTTATGCTATCTTAGGTGTGGAAAGTCCCATTGGGAGTTTGACAAAAATAAGGAAAGCCAATCTTTATGTTCTTAGGAATTCTCATGTCACGTGTTTTTAAATTGAATTTTATGTGTTTATTCTTTTCATCAACAGATTTGCTTGTTCCCCGTTTCATCTTTGACAATAAACACCCGGCGTCAGATTCTTCAGTTTTCTCAACAGTGCGACATTTTCTGAAAGAGAGTATGTTCTTATATTATGTATTCACAATTAATTACTGTTTATTAATTGACATTTCAGGGAGTAATTGATTCGTTTTATTTTCTGAATTTTATCCAATTTCTTTGATGTTTCGATAGTGCATTCAGGAATTCTATTTTTGTCAGGGTTAAAATGTCTTCTCAAAGCAAGAGGAGGGACATGGATGTCATGAAGTTGTAAGTTTCAGCCTATCCTTCTGCTTGTATGTACTAGATAATCTACTTTTGTTTTGCAATATTCTTTTATTGATAAAATGATCTTAACTATAATGAAGCACGGGGAACAATTTCATTGAACATGTGTATTGACCTTTATATTTATGCAAGGTAATGGGGCATGAAGTTATGGGGAAAGATAATGTTTGTGCCTCTTAGGGCAACCAACGCAAATGATCTTCTTTCTTTAGATGGTAGCAACAGTGTTCTTGCACTGTTATTTTAGGTAGTTTAAGTTATTTATGATGTGTGGAGCTTAAGTTGAGCGAAAAGTTCAAACTTAGCTAGATGTGGGATCACTAGGAGAATCATGTTTATTACTTCTGTGAACATTAGATACCAGATGCAAATATCATTTGATTTTGTATAGGCCACTTAGATGATATTTTAGATTACCTTATGCAGTCAGCCAGATTCGAGATTGGTAATGGAGGGAGCCTTTTTCCTTGGGTTATTTGTCATTTTCTTTACTTTTTTTTTTTTTATATATAGTAAAAGTATGTGCATATCTATTTTCAAATCAATACAGTTCATTGCAAAATAATTTTCTTTCTTTAGGTTTTTTAACTGCAATTCGTAATGATCTTCTTTATGATAATCCTTACCTCCTGCGTTGATGCTGTCCAGGATGATGAGCGATTACAACGTGGAGACAATAAATGATGGACTGAATGAATTTAATGTGCAATTTCATGGTCCCAAAGAAAGTATTGTTCTTCTCTTATGTGTCTTCCGACCACATTCTCCATCTTCTATTTAATGTATTTGCTCTTTTTTTGTTGCTCTTTAATATAACATTTTGATTATGTTGCTGGTTGGCACAATCCACTCCCTTTCTGAATGAGTACATATGACTTGCATATCAAAACAGACTGCTGCTAATTTTTGAAAATCTGAGAAATATTACTTCCAGAGTTAGTTGTCTGGAGAGCTTAATTGCTCTGATGATAATAAAAGAATCTGACAGATATCAACTGAGTTGGTTGGTTCCTGGCATTACAGTTAAATACAGTTTAGGATGCATAGCATCTGCATTTTAGAAGGACTTGATTGCATTTTCTTGTAAAAAAATTTTCTGACATGTTTATTTGTGTTGTAATTTTTGTCTCTCTCCTTTGCTTGTATTTTGTACTCAGGTGGCGCTTTTTCTCTTCATTAATTATTGACTTTTAGACTCTTATTTTTCTGTTCATCTCCTGTGATGCATGCAGGCCCTTATGAAGGTGGGGTCTGGAAAATTAGGGTTGAGCTTCCTGATGCTTATCCATACAAGTCTCCTTCTATTGGTTTTGTAAACAAGATTTTCCATCCAAACGTTGATGAACTGTAAGCAATCTATAGTTTCAAAACCTTTGTTGTGCTTGGAAGTTTTAATCACCATGAGAATAGCTTGGTGTTAGTGAATAAAAATGGTTCTTTAGTCTTTCAAGTTGAAAATTTTTTGTTGCTGGCAACCTATGCTTCAGTAGGCAATAGCAATGCAACTAATCTGTTCTTAGTTCTCTTTTGTCTTCTTCATGTTGCTGCAACAAAGCTGATCTTTAAGTTTTGTCTGTTGTTGATTACAGGTCAGGTTCTGTCTGCTTGGATGTTATCAACCAGTCGTGGAGTCCAATGTTTGGTAATTGTCAATTATCAAATGCTTAATAAAACCATGATTTTGATCTGTTTTAAATAGCACATCACATGCATGTAGCACACTCATGTATGCATTAGTTTTAGTTCATTGTAACTTCTGCAATGAATTTTCACATGGCTTCTCAGATAAATGAACATTGTTACGGTTACAGATCTTCTGAATGTCTTTGAGGTTTTCCTGCCGCAGCTGTTGCTTTATCCTAATCCTTCAGATCCACTTAATGGCGATGCAGCTGCATTGATGATGAAGGATCG
The DNA here is from genome assembly GCA_948208565.1 of Hura crepitans. Classification (NCBI taxonomy): domain Eukaryota; kingdom Viridiplantae; phylum Streptophyta; class Magnoliopsida; order Malpighiales; family Euphorbiaceae; genus Hura; species Hura crepitans. The sequence continues at coordinate 5,504 of CANXYI010531710.1, read as the reverse complement.
AGAAAAGTACAACGATAAAGTGAAAGGTGAAACTTATACAAAAACAACGTCTTCACGTTTTCTTCTCATATATTATGAGTATTGTTATTAATACTAACTCTTCTTTGCGGATAGAGTACTGCCAACGATACGCCAAAAAGGAAAGCATTATGAACTCAACAGTTGAAGAGCAGAGTGGCGATGAGGATGTCAATGATGAAGAAAGTGAATCTAGTGACAATGAAATAGCTGGACGTGTTGAAGCATAAACGATCAACGGGTTCTTTTTTTATGCTCTTTTTTCTTCTTTTTCAAACTAAAAGCCTCTTATAACAGAGCGAAGAACCCTGTGTTACAACTTTTACATCTTGAATGATATTCTAGTTCAGCTTGTAGAATTACATTGTTGTATGTAATTTTGTCAGTGTAGCTAAACAAAGGGAATTTTCAATTTGAATGTAAGAATGCTCAGTTTGGAATGAATCTAAAGAATAGATAGTTTAATCATATATTCAGCTATATTTTCACTATCTGGTTAGAATAAACAACTTATGCATATGGATTTTTCTTTTTCCTTTTTAAAGGCATCCATGTCATCTGCAATCTGATGCGGGATTCTTAAATGTGCTGTGAGATTTTATGTATCGGTTTGTCTGCACTGAGGATGTCCTTTTGTGAATTTCGGTTGGTTGCAAGAAAAAAATGGCAATCACTTCTGCCATCTTTGCAGTAAGTTAAAAGTTGCCGAAGGTTTCAGCACCTTCAATGGAAATGGTTAAGAACTCAAATAGTATCAAGAAGGGAAAGGCCATATTCAGTTTTATCACCTGTTATTCATGATCTGGAAAAAAGAATACTAATGGAGAATTGAATTATTTTTTCATTATGTTAGTAAGTTCTAGCTTAATGGTACGGCTGGTTGAAGGCGCCTATTGTGAACTTCCTCAATGCTAGGATGTAGAATCAATATCAATGATTAAGTGAACTCTACCACACAGAATGGAACGAGGACTATGTTACCGTTAAATAGGATCTTTAAACATTGTTGTTCATTGATGAATCCAAACTGAGAAAGAAATTCCATATCACGACTTATTCAAAGTTGCCGGCTTTAGGCCTTTTGGCTGATTTCAATCAGTCCCTGTTAGCAGTCACAGCTATGATATTACAAATCTGTCTTTTGTAAATTCAGCCAATTAAACTTCATTACAGGTTCAATCAATTTATATCAGTTTTATTACTTTCTCCTTGCTTTACAACTCCGTATAGAAGAAATCCCTCATTCTCACATAAATCAGTTAGTTCAAAGGCAAAAAATGATTCGAATTCCCATCTGGGTTCTGCCTATTCTGATCTTTCTCGTCTTTCCACTGTCAAATTCTGAAGAAGAAAATGTGAGGCTGTCATTAGTGCAGTTCATGGAGAAACTTTCACCAGGAGGCAATTTGCAGCATGATCCAAAATGGGGTTGGAACAACATTTCAGATCCTTGCATTGGCAATTGGACAGGTGTATATTGCGACTCGAACTTGAAAAATGTAAGGAGAATAGTTCTCGATGACTTAAATTTCACTGGAACTATTGATGCCAGTTCTGTATGCAAGGCCAATTCTCTTACTGTATTGAGCCTGAATAGAAACAAGATTACTGGCTCCATACCTAAAGAGATCAGAAACTGCAAGCAGCTAACTCACTTGTATCTAAGCAAGAATAAGTTATCTGGTGACGTTCCTGAGTCTCTTTCACAGCTTGGTAAATTGAAAAGGCTTGAAATATCCAACAATGGCTTCACTGGTCAGGTCTCAGGTCTATCTTTCATTACAGGCCTTTTAACTTTCTTTGTTCAGAACAATCAGCTTAGGGGGGCAATACCAGATTTTGATTTCTCCCACCTTGAGGATTTCAATGTCTCCAACAACAATTTCAGTGGACAGATTCCTGATGTCCAAGGCAAGTTCAAAGCTGACAGCTTTTCAGGTAATCCTGAACTGTGTGGAAGTCCACTGTCCAATCCATGCCCAGCAATACCATCTGATCCTCCTCCAACGAATACAAACTCAAAGCATTCATCGAAAAATGGTGTCATTATGTACTCAGGCTATCTAATTCTTGGTATGGCTGCGTTGTTACTGGTTGGTGTAAAAGTACTGAGTAAAAAGAAGCCTAAGGAAACAAAAATTGATGCAAGGGAGGCATTAAAAGAAACTAACAGTAAGCCTAGTGATACTTCAGGTGAACTGAGGATTACTACTAATAGATCAGAGTATTCAATTACATCAGCTGAAAATGGATCATCTTCATCATCTCTTGTAATTCTTACAAGTCCTTTGGTGAAGGAGTTGCGATTTGATGACTTGCTTCGAGCTCCTGCAGAGTTGTTAGGAAAAGGAAAGCATGGCAGCCTCTACAAGGTCTTGCTTAATGGAGGGACAATCTTGACAGTAAAGAGGATCAAGGACTGGGGCATTTCCATTGAAAATTTCAAGAAAACGATGGAAAGAATAGACCAAGTGAAGCATCCAAGATTATTGTCTCCAGTAGCGTATTATTGCTCAAAGCAAGAGAAGCTTTTGGTGTATGAGTATCAAGAGAATGGCAGTCTCTTCAGGCTTCTACATGGTATGTCCATATCCTCTTTGTAATCAATTCATTTTCACGAAGGATTGCTCTCACTGTTCTCAATTTCAGGATCCGAAAATGGACAAATATTTGACTGGGGAAGCAGACTGAATGTTGCAGCTATAATAGCTGAGACATTAGCATTCATGCATCAAGAATTTGAAGAAGATGGGATTGCTCATGGAAACTTAAAATCCACAAACATTTTGTTCAGCAAGAACATGGAGCCATCCTTAAGTGAATATGGTCTAATGGTGGTAGAGAACCTAGACCAACCACTCCTTTCTCAAACAGATAGTTATAAACGCAATGTCAACACCTTCAAGGTAGATGTGTACGGGTTTGGTGTGATTCTTCTTGAGCTTTTGACAGGGAAACAAGTCCAAAATAGCGGGTCGGATCCGGCAAAATGGGTGCATTCAGTGGTTAGAGAAGAATGGAATGCTGAAGTTTTTGACAAGGCCTTGATATCAGAAGAAGCAAGTGAAGAAAGAATGGGGAACCTTTTACAGGTTGCATTGAAATGCATAAATCCTTCTCCAGATCAAAGGCCAAGCATGAGTCAAATTGCTGAACTGGTAAATTCAATAAAGGAGGAAGATGAGAGATCCATTGTCTCAGAACAATGAATAAATTAGACATTAGATATTTGTAATTTAGCAATGATTTATGACAATGGCCTATGTTCTTTTAATGATACATCATAAGAAGAAAACTATAAGAGGTAAGGATAAAGGCTTAAAGATTGATTATTGTCTGAAATGAAAACAGACTGCAGTTGCAGGGAGGGTACCTCAGCTGATAAAAATGGTGCTAAATGCAATAGCAGACAAAACTTTAATCTGAAATGTGAAATTATGAAGTGGGTCTGCTGATTCGCTCGTGAGTGGTTGACTAACCAGAACCCTGAAGACAAAACTATTAATTATGAATCCAATCTTGTAATCCACAGGCGAATCAAGAGATTTTTTTTTTTACTGTGTCAAAGTAAGTAAGAAGCTTCAAAATAAAAAAAAATAATGAAAATGAAGAAAAACAAAGCTTGAAGATTACTTAGTTTAGTGTAGTGCCGTGCAAAACTGAATCAAAATTGAAAATTGAATCGAAATTTTGATAATTTGGTCTATTCGGTTCGATTTTTCGGTTCGGTTCTGTACAGTAATTTCGGTTTAATCGGTTCGATTCTTGAAGGGCAAAAACTAAAAGAATCGAACTTGTTAAAACGACGTCATTTTGATATAAAAAACAGCATCATTTTGATATAAAATTGCGTCGTTTTTAGGGTTTTATACATAAAAAAAATAAAAAAATATATATAATTTTGATTTTTTCGATTCGATTTTATTAAAAATCTATATTGAATTCTAAAAACTTTAAAAATTCAATTTTCAATTCTTTCGGTTTGATTCTGAACTGAACCGACCAATTGCACATGCCTAGTTTAGTGGTTAGACTTCGACAATGAAACAATGATGACATGAATTCCAAAAGTGAGGTGTTTCTTTCATTTTTAATTAAAAATCTGGAATTCAAATATTATAATCACTTTTTTTTAATTTATCCACCGTTATATCATTGAATAAAAAATACAGTAGATTTAACCCATATTTTACTGCAAAACAATTAATAAAAAATAATTTTTATAAATGATATAAAATCCATTAGTATGATGATATAAGAAAGCAGGTGAGGCACCATTAGGTTTTGTCCATATTTTGGACTTTCTTTTAGAATCATCATATGCAGGTTTTTAGATGATTGATTATATTAGTAGAAATTTCTCTAGTGGAGGCAACCATGATTAGGTGGCTCACGTTAGATTTTATAGTTTTATCTGGAATTGATTACAAACAAGATTTAATAAACTAGAAATTTGATTTCCCTAAAGTACTAAAAATATTCAAAAGCTGAATGATTGCTGCATCAAGATGTCAATTTTCATTAACTTAAATAACCATCTTTTGGCTCCTAGGCTTGCTTTTTTTAAAAAAAAAAATTATAGAATCAAGCATCTCAAGTGAAATTTTATTCAGTTGAGCATTTAAACCTCTAATTCACGGAAAAAAAATATTAAACTTTTTCAACAGAAACCATTTCAAATAAAATAATAAAAAGAATTATCCACTTTTTAGCACTTAAAAATGCATATTCACCCTTCAAGGACCAAAGTGCAAGTTTTCCATAGTTTAACCGTCAGGTTACCAAGATTGGCGGAAATTTTCTTGGATGAAGCAAGGGAGTGATAATACCAAAAACCATCATTAAAGTCTAATTATTTAGACTAATACTGATGAAAAAAGAAGCCACACATGGAACTGTGGGCAACCAAATGGAGTGGTGGACCAATCAATCATTTCCATTTTTCTTTTTTAAGCCTTTAATCATATGCATTTGAACAATGAAATATTGGGATAAGAATATTACTCCTTAAACAATTAGAAGTGGGCTACACCTACAAAACTTTGTTTGCAAGAGATTGTTACATTAATTTTATTAACACTCTTTTCGTTGAAATGCTTATAAATAATAAAACTCTTTAATCAACCAAGAAAATATTTAATATCAATTTGAACTTTATATTTTTGTCATAAAATAAACTAATCATCTTTGTTTTGGTACATTTAAACATGACAAATATACTTATTATGAATTACTGAATTAAAAAAAAATAATATTATTTATCATCTAAAAGCTCAAATTGAACCGAATGTATCTAATCACAACCCGCAATCTCTTGCTTTTCCATGACTGCTTATTTCTCTCTTAATCCATACAACACTTCAGCAAATAAGGTGACACTTTCTTGAAGGAGTTTGTAGCTTTGGAGGGGGTGGGGTGGGGATTTTATTGTGTAATCTCATTTGCCCTTGATGCATTTGCTCTCTATTCTTGCACATATAAAGCTT
>CANXYI010531639.1:0-11085 GCA_948208565.1 Hura crepitans | reverse complement strand
TTGGAGCTTTCTCTAAAATCTCAATGTAAAACGGGGATCTCTATCTAAAATGATGGATGAAGGCACTCCATGAAGCCTAACTATCTCATCAATGTATAGTTCTGCCAATCTCTTCGTAGAGTAATCCTTTCTCACTAGAATGAAATAAGTAGACTTAGTCAATCCATCAACCACTACCTAAATAGAATCATGCTTATTTTTGGTCACTAGTAGTCCAATCACAAAGTCCATAATGATTCAATCCCACTTCCATTTTGGTATTGCTATGGGATGAAGCAAACTAGAAGGAAACTAATGCTCAGCCTTCACCTGTTGACAAGTAAGGCATTTAGTTATATAATTAGCTATGTCTCTTTTCATGCTTGGCCACCAGTAAGCTATCTTCAAATCCTAGTATATCTTTGTACTACCAGGATGCATAGCATATAGCGCATTGCCTGCTTCTTGTAGAATCTATTGTCTTAAATTATTTTTCTCTAGCACACATAATCGATCATGATAGTACAAATAACCATCTTCCTTAATCACAAACTCGATAGACTTCCCCTCTTGAATCATACTTATGATGCTCTAAAGTCTATGATTATCTTTTTATAAATCCTTCACTATCTGTATCAATTTCGGCTTGACTTGAAACTCAGCCAACAAACCACCATCATCTTACAGCTTTAAGCTAACATATATTGCCTTTAAAGCTAACATAAGCTTTCTACTCAAGGCATCTATAACCTTATTAGCTTTCCTAGGATGGTAATCAATAAGGCAATCATAATCCTTGATTAACTCCATCCATCTCCTTTGCCTCAAGTTTAACTCCTTCTGCATTGGTAGATACTTTAGACTCTTATGGTCGGTGAAAGCATAACACTTTTCTCTATAGAGATAGTGCTTCTATATCTTTAAAGCAAACACAATGGCTATGAGATCTAAGTCATGTGTCAGGTAGTTTTTCTTATGAGGTTTCAACTATCGAGAAACATAGGTAACAACCTTGTCATCCTATATGAGTACGCAACCCAACCCATTCAGTGAAGCATCACTATATATGGTGAACTCTTTCTCTGTCACTAGCTACACTAAAATCAAAACCTACTATTAAGCTTGTTAAAACTCTCTTGACACTAGCTATCCCATTCAAATCTCATATCTTTCTTCAGAAGACATGTCATAGGGGTTGCAATCAAGGAAAACCCCTCGACAAACCTTTTGTAATAACCAGCTAACCCTAAGAAACTCCTGATCTCAATCATGTTCCTTGGCAGTTTCCATTCCATGACTACTTGAATCTTACTAAGATCAACCCTTATACCTTCCATCGATGCTATATGCCCTAAAAACGCTACTTCATTTAGCCAAAACTCACACTTGCTAAATTTTGCATAGAGTTTTTCATCCCTCAAAATCTGTAAAAACATCTGTAAATGCTTCTCATCCTCTACTCCATTCTTGGAATACATAAGAATGTCATTTATGAAGACTACCACAAACTGATCTAGAAATAGCCTAAAGATCCTATTCATGAGGTCCATGGATGCTGTCGGTGCATTATTTAACCCGAAAGGTATCACTAAGAACTCATAGTGACCATATCTAGTCCTAAAAGTCGTTTTGTGTGGGTTTGCCTCTTTTACTCTCAATTGATAATACCTAAATCTAAGATCAATCTTAGAGAAGAAACCTACCCCTCTAAGCTGATAAAAAAGATCATCAATCTATGGTAAAAGATACTTGTTCTTAATGGTGACTTTGTTTAACTATCTATAATCCACACAAAGTCTCAAAGAACCATAATTCTTCTTGATAAACAAAACTAGTGCACCCCATGGTGAAACGCTCGATCTAATGAAACCCTTGTCTAAAAGCTCTCGCAATTGTATCTATAATTCTTTCAACTTTACAAGAGCCATTCTATATGGAGCTATAGAAACTGGTGATGTGCTTGGCATCACCTCAATCCTGAATTCTAACTTCCACTTTGTTGGCAAACTAGGTAACTCATCTAGGAAAATATCCCTAAACGCAACTACATTAGGAATCTAACTACCTTCTATTGTTTCCCTTATGGTGTCAACCACATAAGCAAGATAAGCTTCACAACCCTTTTGCATCATCCTTCTAGCCACAGTTGTTGATACTACATTATCCATGTAATCCAATCTTTCACCTAACACTATCACTTCTAACCCATCACTAGCTTGTAACGTGACCCTCTTTTTTTTGCAATCTACTATGGCATGATACTTGGACAACCAGTCTATGCCTAAGATAAGATCGAACTTATTGAATGGCAATTCAATGAGATCCATAGAGAAAACTTTTCCTTATACTGACAATGGATAGTCTCTATATACTTTGCTCACTATAACATGATGTCCTATAGGATTGCTAACCATTATATCAAAGCCAAGGTCATCTAATACTAACCCTGGTTTTAAAACTCATGCAGTACATATATAAGAATGTATGGACCTGGGGTCTATCAGTGCTAAAGTAGGTAAATCAAAGATATGGAATGTACCCACAATAACATCAATAAACTCTGGCTCTTATGGCATACTGCCTCACTGGAGCTTTGCTCTCTGTCTTGTCTTTTTGACTAGCCCTAACTTTGCTCCCTGTATCTCTCCTATCTTGCTTCTATGAAGGAATATAAGGCTTCACTAGGCAATCTTTTTGAAAATGATCTCTAGAGTTATAACCCCAGTAAGATCCTAGTATAAGTCTCCAACATATTCGTAGATGCTTCTTATGGTAAGTCTTATATGCAGGTTTCATATCACTACCTACAGTGGATCTAGAAGCGACTAAAGTTTGAGTCTGTGCTTAAGTCTATGTTTTAGAACCCTGTCCTGAACTCTATGATCGGTCTAACTGCTAGCCCTGATAATGTTTAGATTGACCACTCTTATACTCCCAGAACTTCCTTGCCCATGCCTATATGATCTCTTCTTGAAGCTATCTCACTTCTGCTTCAACTCATTCACCAGCTCTATAGTGTGACAGGCTGCCACCAAGGTTGTAAAGTCTCAAATCTTCATATGAGCAATATGTTGCATGACATCTAAGTTTAACCCCTTCTCAAACTTCTTACAGCGGTCCTCTTCTATGGCAATCATTGCCTTTGCATACTGACTCAACCGAGCAAACTCCTTCTCATACTTAGAGATTGTTCCATCTCTGCCTCAGATCCGTAATTTCTTAGTACTTCTGGTCCAGGTAGTGCTTAGTGACGTACTTTTCCTTGAATTCCTTTAAAAATAAATCCTAAGTGATATTTGTAGCTACTTTATGCTCTGTGATCAATTCCCACTATTTTAATGCTTCTTCTAATAGCATTAAGGTCGCACATGTAGCATACTCATCTTGTGGGCATCTCAACTGTTACATAATATGAACTATCTGGTCCAACCAGTATTCAGCTCTACTGGACTCATCTGACTCTACTCCTTTGAAGAACTCAGCCTCATTCTTAATCAACCTATCTATATAAGTCCTTTGAAATGCCGACTGTTCTTACAATACTAGAGGTGGAATAGCTTGTGCATTAGCAACTGCAGTAGCTGCGTTGGTAGTAGCCATTATCGCTTACCTGACAGAATTCGGCATCATCTACAACCAAGCAAGTGGACCTTGCTATCTAGGAACAACATGTCCAGCATCACTAGGGGTCACATACTCAAGTTTTGCCTTCCTTTGTCCAAAGGCTGAAGGAGTATGACTTTCTACCCTTTATTCCTCAGTAGGCATAGCATTACTACTCATGTCCCGTACCTAAAGGCAAGAGAAATAGATTATAAGCCAAATATATAATAGTATTTAATGTAAATGTATTATGACTCCTAAAGTGCTCTTGTGTAACCTATAAGTTTAAAGGAAACCCCAACTAGATGCTCTAATACCACTAAGTGTGCTGCCCTCTACCCAATCCGTACACTAGACTCGAATGGGGGATGGGCTCACGAAAAATGATATCCAGATCTATTATCCAAAATCACTTAAAATTTAAAACTTTTATATAAGAAAACATTTCTTAACTTGAAAATGAAATAAAATATCAAAAACCTTTTGGCATGCAAATTGAGGTAAGCATTAGGGTCATTGTGTTGAAAATTCGACAGTATAACGCCTGTATCAGGACACTTTTCTAAATTTTTACCTATTTAAAAACACTTTTATATAATCAATACATTTAGCTCCAACTCAAATAGGTCCTTTTGACCCTCCAAACTCAACATAAACACAATGAGCCTCAAGCTCTCCACAATTAACAATCTCACATGCAATATCATTAATTAACACACAACATGCGAGAAACAAAAAGTAAAATCCATAGTTAAAATATTTGATACAAAAATCCGCTGCAAAATGCAAATTAAACCAAATCCCTCCGGGATCACAAGAGCACATTAACTATTTAAACATTACATTTACATTATCACTACTATTACAAAAAGAGTACAAAAATACCCATGTAGGGTTTATCTTCGTGTCTCCTAATATGCAGAAGCTTTAGCTCTAATCTACTGCTCTGTTACCTACGCATAGCAAACACGCAATATGCTAAGCTTTCTCTTAGTAGTGTAATCACTTTAACTTCTAAAAAGGTTAGTTTTAGCATGTCATATATGTCCACATACCATTTTCGGATTTAAAAACACAAACATGCATTTTCAATGATTTATGTGTAACACAAGTCATTTTCAATCCAGTATCTCAAACATGCAATTTCGATGTCTTATATGCAAATATGCACATTTTAAGCATAAACAATACATTTTGATAGCATAAATACTAATGCATTAAGTGAATGTCAAATAACCACAATTTAATTGATATAATGCATTACACACAAAAAGTCATGATCTTTAAATATAAATATGCCAAAAATTTCAAATATCATGTAACAATAATTTATAGCCTATAAAACACATCTTATGTCGTAACATCATCATAAATAGCATGTAAACTAACATGCCAAAATCATACATTGCAAGAAATAAAGACATATATATTTTTCAGGTCATAATATCCTTATACACACATGGACTCATAAATGCACATCATAACAGGCCATATTCAAGTTTTGAGTCATATTAACATATAATTACCATTAATCACCATAACAATGATAATAAACACATGTAAGCATCTTAAGACAAGTTTTAAGCCATTAGGCCTCATTATATTTGCTTATCACATATTAGTATTATTTAACATATAAAACCAAATTATGCGTTTTTAAGCCTTTTTAATTGTTTAATTTATGTCCATATTAATAAGACAATTAACCAAGACTGGATAACGGAATTACTTAGGCCCAAAGGCACTCGTATCCATAGGAATGTATACTTAGGCCCGAAGGCTCTCACATCCATAAATACATATAACTTAGGCCTGAAGGCTCTCACATCCATAGTTGTGCATAACTTAGGCTCGAAGGCTTTTATACCCTTTAGGGATGTAAATCTTAGGCCTGAAGGCTCTCATGTACATTGGCATGTAAACTTAGGCTTGAAAGCTCTCACATCCTCAGATGTGTAATTAAACTTAGTCCTGAAGGCTCTCATGCCTGTCAGCATGTAAATCAATAACCCGTAGGTCTCATACCCGAAGGTATACTAGCAAACGCTACAATCCTAGTTGACTGGTCAACCTATCTAAACTAGGTTGTCTAACTATATAGGCATCATTAAACATGTCATTATGTGTCAAATTAATTATAATGTAATATTAACTTAAAATCACTATTAGCCTCAATGCATCATTGCATGTCTTACACATACACACTTAGCCAACTTAGGCCTATTGATGTCCATTACACTCATAGGATCCATTTTCGAGGTGTAATGGCATCAAAACATAACATCTTAATATGTCACATAAAGACACAAATATCGATGCAAACGTTCATTTCATGACATTTTCGAATATTAATACCTAAACGGTCATACATTACCTCTTTATGCATATATAACCCATATATCATCATTACATATCAAAAGTCCATCTTAAGCACGGTAGCATATGGCATTCATACACACATGACATTTTCACATCGTCAAGAACATGCGCACATTCATTAACGTATTTATCAGCTCAAAAAGACATAACGTTGCACATTGGAATATCAAGTCAATTCATGGCATTCTAGTACCCATTACATCCACTATACATTTTCCAAGCATAAAATGACCATACGCACGCATTTCTATGCATACGGCACACAATATGGCATAATCGATTTTTATTCTGCATAATGCATTACCAAGCGTAAAAATCATTATTCTTGAAATATTATCCCTCATAACCATCCTAAACCATCACATATCATACATTTATCATTCCATACATCATATATTACATTTATAACATTCATATCATTTTCTTAAGCATTTAATGCCATTTATTCCTATTACGAATATAATACACACAATGCATTAAATGAATTTTTGCACAATTCAAAGTGATTACACATATCCAATAAAGTCGTACGGGACCCTCGAAGTTAACTTCAGCCTTCTCCTTGCCTCAGGAGGCTCAGGTTGTCATTTCGCTTACGAATATAAAAGGGCACAAAAATAAAAAATTAATATAAAATAATCTAGAAGTCGAAAAAATATTTTGAGCCTAGATATGTGTTTTACAACACCCAAGGACCCTTGAAAAATAAAATTTGTGAAAAAAAACCCAAGAGAGAGAAGGTTACTATTTATCTTGAAATTCTTTTCGATTTTTCTCTTACAATACTCTACCGTTCTCGACGATTTTGTGTACATAGACTTGTCTTGGAACACTCGTCGTTTCGGGTATAATCTCGCAAGGTGGGTCCCTCCGAGGAAGGAGAAATCAACAAAAGAAAGAGAGAGGGAAAGGGTAGCGAAAATGGAGGTGGAGAGGGGTTGAGGAGAGTTTTTGGTGTATGAGGGAAGGAAGATAATTTTTCTCTTTTTATACTTTCTGAAAATAAATTTTTTCTTTGCTTCGAAAAATTATTATAACCGATAGGAATATCAGTTTTCCTTCATTCCTATCCCCAAAATTCCATAAATCCAAATCCTAAATCTTCTCAAAATCTTGAGTCCAAATTTCAATAATAACTACAAAAATTAATATCTTTTATATACTAAAAATTGGGTAAAAATAGTTTCCGAACTTGAAAAATTTCGATTCCAAAGCCATTAGACTATTCAGAATATTTGAGTATTAGGTTGTAATATTTTTAGATTATTTTGAGCAAATTTTTATTTATTTTACAGTTAAGCTTTGCTTGTTAAACTATTTATAGGATACTGGTGTAAAATTTTAATTAGTATTTTTAACTATCTGAACGACTTCGGATTGGCTTCAAACTTTGCTCATAATTCTCTTGTAATTAATACTCCCCGTCAATACGCTTAGTGCGACTCAAATTTCAGGAAGCACTATTCATCCCAAGAAGTACTATTCACGAGAGTCGAAATTTTCGTATCGTTACAAGTTATGCATATTTGTTCTTGAAAAATATGATTTTACAAATCAAAGAAGTATGAGAATTATTGATGTAGTCAATAAGTTAACAACAATACATCAAATATGTCAAATCATAAAGTTTGCTCAAGTAATATCTCTACAAGTTTAAAGGCGAACTAAATTCAATTTTCAAGGCATGATTATAGCATTGGAATATATCAACTAGAAGACTTGTTATAATGATTGTATTTTTTAGGGAAAGTAATTTACCTATGAATATTGTACTATTTTTCCTTCGTTAAGTTTTTACTCCACTGAATTTTTTTTAACAATGTTTTAGTGAGGTATATTCATATTGTATAGTCATCTAAGAGAAGTGTTGTGATATAATGGATAACTATTCTAAATAAACTCTATCTATTGTAAATAGATAAATTTTATCTAGTATAGATGGATTTTATCTTTAGTATTTTTATCTTATTCAACCATATCTGATAGGCTTCGTTTTATCTATAAATACCTCTCTTATATTATTTAGAATACACATCGATATAAAGAATAATTAATTTCATTTGTATATTTCTTATCTTCCTTACTTCTTTACTTTAATTATAATAAACCTATATTTTTTAATCCCATTTGGATTGGAAGAAAGATATCACAAACTATTCCTGTTGAAAGTTTGCGTTTTCCAATTATGCAAAGCATTATAATTTGGGTAAAATTCTTCTAGAAACAGCCTATATTAATTTTGTACTTTACCTTAATGAAAGGTTTATTAATAATTAATCAATTAAAATAAATTGATTAAAAACTTAATTTGATTTTCTACGTGATTTCAAAATTTGATTGATTTATTAGATTGGGTTGAGATTTAACCCAACCAATCATATTCACACTTCTAAATTAAATTCTTTAAACTGGGGGTCAAGAAGGACGTAAAAAAAAAAAAAGGAAAAATAGAATAGAATAGAAAAAAAAAATTGTTAGATTATTGGGAGCATGTAATGCAAGTCAGAGGATAGGCATATGGGGACCATACCAACGCGCATTTTATGTTATCGTAGGAAAGGGACAAACAAAAACAATGGATAAACATGTAATTTCAATTATTTCCATTTAAAATTATTTTATCACTTGCCACGTCACTGATTTAAGTGACACAATCACTGGACAACAACAGCCGTCCGATTATCTTCCACTAACTCATTCATAACCGTCCATTTCTTCTCTAGAAAAAAAAATAACGAGGCGAGCAAGCAAGCATCCACCGTTGCCTGATGCCCATATACATTTGTGTAAAGACTAGATCAAATAAACAGCATTGTCTCTGCAGAAATTTGAAACAAGCCATGGGTTTTTGTTGTTGTTAAGAGTTAGGAGTTGTGGGGACTCACTGAGTTTTGGACTTTTGAGGAAGAAAGTTTTTAACTTTCCGTCTCTCTCTATCTCTTTCGTGGAAATATTAATGGCAGGTGAAGAGGTCAATAAACCTCCTTCACATTCTCCTTATCCTGAGGTACCAACATTTCACTTATTCTTTTCTCTCTTCTTCAACCAAAGATAGGGTTAAAAAAACTTTTCTCGATTCAGTTTTTGCGTACGATTGATAAAATGCTTGTTTACAAAAAAAATAAAAAATTCATTTAAAATGTTTTTTTTTTTGTGACAGTTAATGTTGAAGTTTTCAATTTGAATTTTTGTGGTTTTGGTTTCCTTTGTCTTAATATTATGCTGGTACTGTTTAATTGTGGTATTCAGATAGAAATTTAGAAAAGGTTTTTTTTTTTTTTTCCATTTTTTTTCAGTTGGGAATAATATATGTTTTAAACCTTTCTCAACATTTGTTTGTTAAAGGAATTTCTGAATTGTGACCACGTAGACAGTAAATTTACTGTTGCTTTTTGAGCTTTGGTGTTATTGAGTTGATTCTGACAGCTGCTCAAGTATTCATGTCAATTCTTTATAGAATTAGGGCTTAACTTTTTCTTAATTATTATATGTAAAGGAGAAATATATGAAGAACCCAGTTTCATGGAAGGCTCCTTATAGCATTAGTTTCTTGCTGATCTGCTTTATCGATTTAAATTTATTTAGCTTTAGCTGCTGCTCCATGTTTGTGTATTTTTCGGGAAATGGATTTATAATCAAATGTTTAGTTTAAAGTCTATTAAGTAATTAATTCTTAGTACTCCTTTAAAAAGGGTTGTAAAAAATCATGCTGCAATTTATTTTATTTCAAACTCACATTGAATTCTGTTCCTCGTTGCTAAAGTAGAGGTTTTGCAAGAATTACTATCCATGGCTCGTATATTTGAGATTTATAGAATATATCCTTTTTTTTTTGTCAAAATTCTCTTTGAGATTGGCATTGTGTGCAGATGATTTTGGCTGCAATTGCAGCATTAAATGAACCAAATGGCTCTAACAAGACAAATATTTCGAAGTATATTGAATCAAAATATAGGGAGTTGCCAGCAGCCCACACGACACTTCTCACGCATCACCTCAATAGAATGAAGGATACAGGCGAATTAGTCTTTTGGAAAAACAACTACACAAAAGCAGACCCCGATGCACCTCCAAGGCGTGGCCGTGGCAGGCCCCCTAAACCCAAGGTTCCATTGCCGCCAGGTATGGTCTTGGGCCCTGCAAGACCGAAGGGCCGTCCACCGAAGGACCCTAACGCACCTCCTAAACCAATAAAGCCAAAAATTCAAACTACAAATAGTGGAAAGCCAAGAGGGAGGCCGCGCAAGATGGCACGGCCCACTGGAGGAATGACTGGAACTCCTTCGACCACAACAGTAGCAATGGCTACTGGGAGTGGAAGGCCGAGGGGTCGGCCCCCAAAGGTGAAGCCTGCATCTCTGCCTGAAGTGAGCGTTCAATAGTAGTAGCCTTCTTGCTGCTGTGATAGCTGTAGTTGGTGGGACTTGGTTGATTTTATGTGTTGGTAGAATCGGGTGGCATGTGTCTCTCTCTCTCTGTGTATGTCTTTAGCTTGTTTCTGTGTCTATGCACATGTGTAATGGACTGTAGAATGCTGATAAGTGTAATTGTTGTTCAGGTTTACTTTAGAGAATAATTCGTTAGTAATCATGAGTTGAGATTCATTTGCTTTGTTCTGTTATATAATTGTGTTCCCTTTCAGAAAAAAATAAAACGGTCTAATTTTAATGCCACAGATGGTGTAGATCATTTTATTATGTCCATTTTTATTTCGGTACGTGGCATTTGTAATCCAAAATTATTAGGTCCAATTTGTTTGATTAATTTTTTTTCCTTTGAACATTGAGGAAGTGGGATTTTTTACTGCGTTGAAATCTGAACTTAAGAGTTCACTCTTAAAAGCCTCGCTTCACAGTGAATTTTGTTTGACAAGACCAGCACCTGTACCATGTTGTGGATTTTTATTTTCCTTTTTCCAGTGCTTCGGTTTGTCTTGTCATTGTTTGGTCCCACTAATATATATTGATGATTGTTCATTGGTAGTAGGGGTGTGCAAAACCGAACCGAACCCGAAAACCGAACCGAACCGATGGTTATTTCGGTTTATTTGGTTTTGATTTATTCGGTTTTCGGTTTATTCGGTTCGGTTTTTAAAAAAATTTCGGTTTTTCGGTTCGGTTTTGG
>CANXYI010531606.1:0-11980 GCA_948208565.1 Hura crepitans | reverse complement strand
AAAGCTAAGCTAATGCTATGGGTAAATGAGTATTTTAATGACTATTTATAGCATATTTAAAATGTATAACTTATGGTATGAGACTATGACATGAATACATAAATAAGTTATGATTCTACAAAGTTGTGTAAAGGCTAAACTAATGATAAAAGATGTATTGCCATAGAATTTATGATACAACCGATAATAGCAATTGATATAATGCCATATACTTAAAAGTTTAAATTTTACTATTACCAAGCTATAAGTATGACTATTAATAGTTGTTATGGTGCTCTGGTCTGGCAACTATTACACGACTATCATTAAACTATGAGCATACTATTGACAAGAATCATAAAGTAAGCAATGACTATGCTTTCACTGACAATTAATTGACATGAAAATGAGTTGTCTATAAGCTATCGATTAGTGAAACCAATATGCACTGTTGAGCATGAACTGATGATAAAAAGATTATGGAACTATGATATAATTATGATTGAATGTACAAACATAAATTTTAAGCCTTTGTATGCTTAAACTAACTAAATAGTTTTGAAATAAGTTAGCATGCCATACTAAGGGTCTTAGTAGCTGCTTACTAATATTGTTAGCTCTTCAGAGTGCTAATTACTGTGGGTATGGCTATCGGGTCTTGATGACCCCATACATATTGATACTATTAGATCTTCAAAGTATTGATTACTATGGGTACGGCCCCTAAGTCTTGATGACATATGCATATTAATACTATTTGGCTCTTTAGAGTACCCTATTGTTAGCTCTACAGAGCACCCTATTATCAGCTCTATGGAGTATCTTATTGTTTGCTCTTCGGAGTACTATGAAACCCATTGTAACACCCGAAAAATCCCGATGTTATGAATAGTACTTTTCAAGAAGTGAATAGTGCTTTTCCGAGGCCAGGAACACTAATTCTATTGAATGAAAGTATTAATTATAACATAATTTGGGTGAAATTTAAAGTCAAAATAAAGTCATTTAGGTGGTTAAAAATGACAATTAAATTTTACGATAGTGTCACATGAATAGTAACCTAGTTTTAGCTAAACCATAAAATAATTAAAAAGTTGCTCAAAAAATTTTGGGATTTATACGACTTGATACTCAAAACTTCTAATTAGCATGTTGGCACTAGAATTAGAATTTTTACAGTTCAAGAAGTATTTTTAGTTAAATTGGGTAATATAAAAAGTAATAAATTAATTTGATTTTTCTCTTTTTTTGAGCTCTAATTTTTAGAGGGTTGTGGGGTCTAAATTAATTTAATTTTTCATGATTAGATGAGATAACTTGAGGTTAAAAAAAAGAAGGAAAAAAGGAAGAAAGAAAGGAGAAAAAGATGAAAAATAATTGATTTTTTGAAAAAGTATAAATAGGTCAAACCTATTTATTTTATTGGTCAAGCATCATTAAAAAACACTCTCCTCTCCCTCTCCCTAAGTCGTTGGCCATACATGGAGAATTTCCTCTATTGCTACCTTTGGTCCTTCATTCTAACCTCAATTTCTCCCATTTAACTAAAAGATACGAGCCTCCATGACCTCTAGACACCATTTCAAGTGGAAATTTTGAATAAAACTGAAGGATTTTACCCAGTTTCAATCTTAATGAATAGTGACCAACTTTAGTTTGGGTAAGAATTTTTGAAACCCAATATTTTTTCTATGTTCTTAAGATGCCTAAGAGTCATTATATGTGGTCAGATTAATTTTTGAACACATATATGATTTATTACGGTTTTTAACGAAACAAATCTATAACACGCAGTTCTGAAAAACCAACAAGACGATGGATAAAGGGAAAGCGAAGGTGTAGGCAGTCCTTGAGACCGTATTATGGCCCTCTCACTATGTGTAATTAGATTAAATTATGTCAAATTGATGAAATGCCCTAATTTACATATTATGCCAATATGAGTGATTATGTGCTAAATGCTCAATTATCTGTAATTGATGGCATTAATTATGTTATATGATGAATGAGATGTGTGGTAATGCATTTAAAATGCTTGAATTATGTATGAAATGATGAGGAAACCATATGATTATGGTGCATATATGTGCATTATGTTGTAAATGAGGTGTATTTAGATGTATATGCATAATTTGTATGTAAGTGGATTTAAATAAATTTGTACACTTGTTAGATGTATAATGAAGTATATTAATTGATGAGAATATATTAAGGAGTGTGTGAGGACATTATGTTTATATAGGATGTTGGTTATATTAATGGTGAATGAATATGCTTAAATGAGATTATTGTTTTACCTATGACTTAAATGTATGTCATATGTGATATTTGATGTGCTTTGGATGTATAATGTGGTTTAAATGAATAAAGGCCATATGAAGGGATGTATGGCCAAATGGGTTTATAAGCATGCATGTATGTGTGATAAAGATAGGCATGTTAGAGATGATGTGTGCTTATATTGGTGTTCAAGTACACAAGTGGGCATAAATGAATCCTCTATGATGGATGTATGATGAATAGCTAGATATGAGCCTTGGTGGCCGAATGACCCATGGTGTAAAACTAATGGTGTATGTTGAATTATTTGAGGCAATAGAGTTATGAATGAATAAATGATGAATTGTATGCTTGAGTATGTGATAAAAGATGTAGGTGATGGATAAATGCATGTATAAGCATTTTATGATGCCTTGGCCGAATGGCTTAATGATATGCATCATGGATGTGTAACCTTGTATTTATGCTTGTTGCAAGAAATACATGAAAATAAATATGCTAAGAGTGTGAAATACGTACATGGCATAATGCAATTATGATTGTGATGCATATTGAGTATGTATAAGATAATATATAGCTAATGGTCATGTAATGTGACAATAATATGTTTGAGATATATTATGTGCTTATATAATATGTTTGAGATATATTATGTGCTTATAAGAAGTATTACATTATTATGTAATGCTAGGAAGTGTTTTATAACGAGATTGAGCATAATGCATCTTGAATAAGCATATGTAGTAAAATGAATGAATATGGTAATTCCATGACATAAAGAAACATTAATGTATATAAGATGATAAATGTAATCTATTATTGTGTGATGCATGTGTGTGATATATGGCAATGAGGTGATATATGGTAATGAGATGTGGTTAATTACATGATGTAAATGCTTGATCACTAAAATGAGAATTATGACATAGTTTCCCAATTTAGTCATTTGTCGACTAAACCATAGCAATTAAAAGCTATGTTAAGTTTAAATTAAGATGGTGTAACTATGGAATAACTGTTAATAGCCTATATGAGAAATAACCTAGTATGGATAGGTTTATTAGTCAACTAGAGAGTTTTATAGTAGTTGCTAAGGTACCTTAGTGCCTTGATGCATTTTGTCCATGGGTCCACTAAATGTCTGACCCGTGGGCTTATACTTTGATCTTCAGATCTATACGAGTGCAGCCGTCGTTAAGGTCTGTTAAGGCCACTGCATATACCCCCATGCTGGTGTAACAACTGACAAAGTCTAGGAGGGCCACTACACACTTATGCTGGTGCAGCAGTCGTAAGGTCCATAATGAGGGCCACTGCACACCATAATCTTATTATCCATAGGATAATCATTTTCTAAAATGGGCATAATAAAATAGGTTTAATGTAATTTAATCACTTAACACACATTGTTATCATTGTGGCATGACCTTATACATAATGCATGATATGTGATAAGTATTGAGCATATTAATGTTATGTAAATGTTAATAATGCATGTTATGGCTATTTAAGGCATATAATGTGAAATTGTGATTATTTATGTTCTTTTAAATTTTTTATGTTGACATAAAGGTATATATGCACAAATTAATAATTTTATATGTTAACATAAAGGCATATATGCAAAAATTAATTTGATTACACCACTAAGCTATTGCTTAGCACATTGTTTGTTTTGTGATGCGTAGGTAAAGAGACAAGTTGAGCAAAGGCATCGAGACTTCAAGATTATTGAGAGAAGACTACTTTTTTTGGTAAAATTTTGGGCCTTTGCATCTAGAATTATGTGATGTATAGGTTAAGTACTTATGTGAAGTATATAAGAGAAGAGATGGGCATAAATTGTATTTGATGTATTCTTTTTGAATTGTATGGTCTTTAGATTGTTTAAAGTTGATTTTAAATTGTTGTGTTGAATGATATCTCTTACTCAGGTTGACATTGACATTATTGTGTTCTTATATGCTATTGGAGTGATTAAAGGATCACAGAAGTTGGGAAATGATTATAAAAGTGTTGTTTTATGTTGTAAGTTACTATTTATTTAGGGATAATGTCCTAGTATAGTTGCTATGCTGGTGAATTTTTAACATAAGGATTCCTAAAAGTGTATTGTGATTGTGTTTTAGAAATTTTTTTGTAACTTTTATTTTTTAAGTTTATGCATTTAGTAATAATGTGTTTTCCAATATAATAATTATTGATAAGATTTGTAGAGTTTGGATAACACATTTGTGTGCACACTTCTTAGTCAAGCTTGGTTACAAGACCCGATAAGGGGTGTCACAACATCACTAAGTTAAATAGGTAGTACACACATTTTAATTCATTATAATTACACCATTTGATCCAAGAGGTCACCCATAGTAGTCCATTTATCCTAGCTTATTTCTTATTCAAAACATGCCAAACACATTAAATTAACACTATAGTATTACCAATTCTACCTTAAATATGTGTAAACATATCAAACATACAATTCAAGTATGTTACACAAACTTTACTCATTGAATCACACACATACTAAGTATAAGTCATTGAATACACTTTCTAGTAGGATTCAAAGCTTCAACTAAGCATTCCTATATCTTTTTTTTTTGCTTCTCCCTTGAGTTTTCTCAAAGTTATATACAAACATACTCATGTTTCATTGAGAAAAATTCCAATAAAATTCTCGACTACTGCAAAATTAAAATTAACTTTAAAAGTTTACAATTAACACTAAAATTGTAACACCTCTTACCTAATTCATTGCTGGATCAAATAAGAGACATCACTTCCTAAATGTCAACCATCTCCATATTACTCCACCATACTTATGTTTAGGACCATAAGAAATAACATTTATAAATCATGAGTTAACAAAAATCTAGCTGCATAATGCCTACGTAGATAGAGAAACAAAAATTTTATACCCACAAGAAAACACTCCTCTAACCATACTAAAATACCACCCCAACAACTAAATCCTTCTAATCCTCTAAATATCCTCAACAATATCAATATCACATGAACATCACAATAATTAAAACACCCAGCATCACATTAATCAGTATATCAATTTAATAAATAAACACACATAAATCTTACATATCTTAATCTGATCCACCAAATATCTAAGTGATGGTATTACAAAATACTAAAAAGAATATACACATTGAGTACCTAACCCATTCTTGTAGATGAGTGCGATAAGTCTAATCTATGTACACATATGTACTATAGCCATTCAATCCGAAGGTATTTTGCTACACTGCTACTTGAAATTTTAATGCCTATAAATTGAAGCTTTATGAATAGTACCTTCAAGGCTTGAATAGCCTCTTGGGGTGCCTGGACACCTATGTAAGGCCAGAACTAGCTTATACTAATCATGAAACATTGATAGTGCTAGAAAATGGGTAAAATAAAAGGATTTAAAAATTTAGTAGAATTAATAATTCATTTTAGGCCATAAGCTAGTGGATCGTAGCCTTAGATGGACTTGTGTCTGGAATGACTTGTGATATGCCTAGATGGACCTAAGAATATCACACTACGTTGGTTTAAAATTCTAGTCTATATGTTAGTGAAGGAATTTTAATTTTTTGAGGTCATTCAATAATTTTTTGAAATTTCTCAATTTTACGTGTGATTAGTTAACCCACTTATTGATGGAATTTGAACTTAAAGTTTTACAAGGCCCTAAATGAGAATAATTGAGGAGTTTTAGAACAAACATAATGATTTTTAAAGTTCTAAATGAATTTTTAAAATTGCTCAAAGTTACAGCTAAAAATGAATTTTTACTCGCCACTCAGTCACCACATGTCACAACCTGAGCCACTTACCCCCACTATAAATACCCCCTCCACACATGTGTAGCACCCAAATGTGTCTAAGGATCACTCTCCACCATCTCCCTTAAGTAAACTCAACACTACTCTCCTCTCATCACCCCCCATTTTGCCTCCATTGCTGCTATAACTCACTATTAATTCTCCATCATTTCACATAGATTTTACATGTAAGAAAATGGCTTAAATGAGACATATGGATATGTTGGCAATAATGGCCTTTTAAGGTATAAGTGATGATTTCTTTGTTTTTACTTTTGTTTTATGTAGACATAATATTTCTAAGAATTTCCATATCTTTAGATTTTCAATTAGAGCTTTATATAATTTTTTTATGGATTTTCTAAGTTAGGATTTCATAATATATGTACAAGGAATATTAGTGAAGAACAAAGGGAATTAAGGCCATAAAAGTGTGGAAAAGGATATAATCTTACTTTAGGTATGTGAATTTGATGTAATAAATGCATGCCATGATGTCTATCTATGAGTAAATGCATGATCAAGTGTATGGAATTGTGAGTTTGAACATGTGTGTGTGTGAATTGTTGAAATAGACATGCAATGATGTTATTTGTATGTGAAAATGAAGATGTGCATGTGAATTATATGTGAAAAGCTTGTGTGTGATCGTACAGTGTGTATGGTTGAGAGGTATGTCATGCATGGCATGGCATAGATGTATGGTATGTGCACATAGAGTATGGTATATACTCATGGAGTGTGTGTGGCTGAGAGGTATGTCACGTATGGCATGGCATGGATGTATGGTATGTGCACATGATGCAAAATTATGATAAATGTAATGTATGATATATATATGGTATGAAATGTGAGTAAATAAATGTACAAGAATGGTATATGGTATGGTGAATTAATGTAATGTAAATGTGAGAGCAAATTAGTGTAAGCAAATGTGTAAAAATAGAGTGAGTGAAAATGATATATTTTGGCCTATAAATTGGTATGTAAATTTAGTTGTGGGGTAATTGAATAGATGGCAATTTGACGTAAAAAAGGATGATAAGTTATGATAAATAAATTGAAATATTATGTGCCATTGTATATCTTGAGATGTGATGATATTACGGCATAAAAGGCATAGAAACGGTTGCCAAATGAATAGTGTAAAGTAACCTATAACTGTGTCACAAAAATAAGCTTGAATAAAAAGGACTCGTAACTATGTCATAAAAATGAATAAGTAAAAATAACCTATAATTGTGCAACAAAATAAACCAATAAAAATGACCTATAACAGTGTCATAAAATGGACAAGAAAAAGGACCTAAAACTATCTAATAAAATGGCCTATAATTGTCTAGTAAAAATGACTTAAAAATGTGTAATAAAAAGGACCTTCAATTGTCTAGTGAAAAATGAGCAAATAATAATGACCTAAACCTGAGTCTTAACCACTTGGAAATAAATGAAATAAATAACCTATAACTAAATAATAATTAATAGATAGAGCTAGCCTATTATTTAGATACCCATTAGATGGGTTGACCAGTAAACTAGGGATTAGTAGCTATTAGAGGTATTGGTCCTTCTAGGCATTATCAGTGTGATTATATAGGTGGGTGCAGCCATTAAGGTCATGATATTTGGGCCCTACACATTTAGGTATTAGGAGGTTTACAGGACTGATACTTGCTACCTATTTATTTAACTATAGATATTAGGAGGTCCTACAGAGTTGATCCCTACTATCCACTAGAGTTGCTTAATGTTGATTTTTGGGGATATTGGGAGGTCTATGGACGGATCCCTACTATCTTTATTATCTAGTATTGAGAGGTTCCTATGAACTGATCCCTACTACTAGACAAGGTAGGTGCAGCTACCGTGGTCCAAAATATAGGCCACTACACACCTCTAGATTTCCCTTTTATCCAATGCCTTAAAGAGTAATCTATCTAGTTAAGCCTGAATAATAAGAAGGAATATGATGAACAAAGACAGTCAGTAACAATGAGAAATAAATAAGAATAAAGTAAAGGCTTAAGATTGGTGAATATAATAATAAGATAGGATAATAAATTCATATTATTTTTATAATATTGGCCCTCTCTGTTGCATTTCACTCTATAATATGTATGATGTATGTTTGCATCCATGACATATCCTTATTACATTAAATTCACCATTGAGTTTCATACTCAGCATATTGGTGTTCCGATGCGCAAGTAGATGAAGTGTAGCTATATAGCCTCAATAATTTTCTAGTGTAGCAATATCAACACTTGAGGGTATACTTTTGTCTTTTGATGGTTTTATAGTAGGAACTCATGTATTTAATATGGGTTTTAGGCATAGTTAGCAAAAATGCTAAAGTTGTATGTAAATTATAATCTAAAGCAGATGATGTGTACACATCCCTTATCTGAGTTGTTTAATTTGTTGTATTTTTTGATGATTATGGACCTGAGGCCTTGTATGTTGTTATTTGATGTGATGATGATACCGATGATAATGAAGGACTAGAAGGGTCTAGGAGATGTGGAAGGAAGTTGTGAGATATTATTATAAATTTTTTATACGGGTGTATAATTTGGAAAATGTTACCCGGGTAGCTGTTATACTACCTAAATTTTTGTAGAATTTAATAATGACTTGTTAAATGAATTTTAGAGTCTATTATTACTTATATAATGATGTTTAAGAATTAGACTATAGTTTTAGGAAATATATGTCTAATAAATAAATAAAATTGTAAGTGTTAAGCAAATAAGGATAAAGGGAAATTTCAGAATAGGTTAGCAAATGGGAAATGGCACTGCCTATTAGGTTTCTTCAGGAATCAAGTAGGGGTGTTACATTAAGTGGTATAAGAGTATAGGTTTAAGCATTCTTAGGTATTTTATATGAGTGTCAGTGTCTAGTATTTGATGTTTCTAATAAGCTACATTGTAATGAGGTAAATAGGTTGTTGTTCTTTTGTAGTGATTCAAATATGAGTGAAAAAACTCTAGTAGAATGAGAAAAAGAGGTGGCAAGCCATGCTCCTACCATTGTTTATTAAGTAGCGGTCAGTATAGCTACAATAGAGCCTAATGGTGCTACACAATAGCCACAACAGTAGGCTCAGGCATCTCTAACACTTTTATAGTAGATTATAGATTTGTTAAGACACACATCTGTAATAGCTCCACATCCTCCACCAATTCTTGTACCTCTTCCACCTCCAGCTATACTATAGAAGATATATTTAGAGAGAGTTAAAAAGATAAGAGTAGTGGATTTCCTTAGAACTAAGGATGATGATATAGCTAGAGCAAAGTATTGGCTGTAAAAACACTTAGAATTTTAGTATAGTTAAAATGTACAAAAGAGGAAAGTCTAGAGTGTTCTACCTCTCTTATCTAAGAGGAAGCTTTTCACTAGTGGGACATAACCAAGAAAAGGAAAGTAGTAGTAAATGTAACTTAGGAATTCTTTCTAGAAGAGTTTAAGAAGAGAAACATTCTAAAGTCTTATAAGGATAAGAAAAGTCAAGAGTTCCTTAACCTAAAGTAGGGAAGAAGATTCACATTAGAATGTGAGAAATATTTTGCACGGTTGAGTCAATATGTAGAGGAATTTTTCCCTACTAAAGATGAAAGGTGTAAAAGGTTATTGTAGGCCTTAATATGGAGTTACGTAAGCAATTGGCCAACTCGAAGGTTGTAGAGTTTGTAGTTTTGGTAGCAATGGCCTATGATATGGAAAAAATATTGCAAAAAAGAGGGACTTATTCTAGAAGAAGAGGCCTTTTAAACAAGGTCAGACTAGCTCAGCACTTAGAGCTAGTAAAAGGTAGAGGGAGACTCAGTCTCTATCTTGGCCAGTGCAATAACCACAATGATAGCCCTAATTATAGAGGTCTGGGCTAGCTTCTAATTTTAGGCCTCGACCACCTCAATAGGCCTTTAATGCCCCAGCATTAGCACCTAAGAGTACACCTCTAACTTGTTAGACTTGTACCAGAAGACATTGGGGTCAATGTTGGTAGACAAAAAAAGGAAAGGGTTTTACTTGTGGGGCTAGAGACCATTACTAGAGATACTATCCTTAGAGGCAAACTAAAGTTGCCCAAACTCAAGCATCAATAGAACCCTAGAATAAGGGCAAAAAATAGAACAGAGGTGACTAGCTAAGTAGTAGTCAATAGAACAGAGGTGACTAGCTAAGCAGTAGTTAAGAGACCAGGTCAGAGGCACAGGTTGTAGTTAGATAGTATGCAATCAGAGCTTGTGAGGAGGTAGAGGCTCTTGATGTTATTACTGCTAATTTTTACTTATCTGATAGACCAGTTTTGGTTTTAATAGATCCGAGATCAACTCACTCTTATATTTGCACAACACAAGCACATGATAGAGGTTGAGAACTAGAGCTTGTAGGCATAGACATTCAAGTAAGTAACCCAATTAGATAGAGTGTGATAAAGAATAAAGTATACAGACATTGTCCTCTAGTGATCTAGAAATAACTATTCCTTATAGACTTCATTGAATTTCCTTTTCATGAATTTGACACATCTTGGGTATAGACTAGTTATTTGAACATTAGACTATGGTTTATTGTAGACATAAGATGCTTACCCTTAGAATAGTAGAGGGATATGAGGTGATAGTTATGGGTGAGAGAAACTCCCTCAATAAACTTATCTCAGTTGTTATAGCAAAATGTCTCATCCGTAAGGGGTTTGAAGCCTACTTAATCCATGTGATTAGCACTAGCAACTTCACACCTAGCATTGATCAAATTCCAGTTGTGTCTAAATTTCCTGATATGTTCCTTGAAGAGTTACTAGGACTACCACTACAATAGGAGCTTTGAAATTGAAGTATATCCTAGTACCTCATCTGTAACGACTCGAAAATCCTAACTATTATGAATAGTACTTCTCGAGATGAATAGTGCTTCTTAAGATTTGAGTCATACTAAGTGTAGCGATGGGAAATATTAATTATAAGAGAATTTTAGGCAAAGTTTGAAGCCAATCTGAAGTCATTCAGATGGTTAAAAATGCTAATTAAGATTTTATGGCAGTGTCCTATGAACAGTGCTACAGGAAAAGTTAAACCATAAAATAAATTGAAAGTTGCTCAAAATAATCCAAAAATATTACAACCTAATACTCAAATATTCCAAATAGTCTAATGGCTTTGGAATTGGAATTTTTTAAGTTCGGGAACTATTTTTACCCAATTTTTAGGATAGAAAACATGTTAATTTTTTAGGTTATTCTTGAAATTTAGGCATGAGATTTTGAGAGGATTTAGGGCTTGAATTTATGGAATCTTGGGGATAGGATTTGAGGAAAATCAACTTTTCTATTAGTTATAATGATTTTTTGAAGCATAGAAAAATTAATTTTTCAAAAAGTATAAAAAGGTTATTTTTCCTCTCCTTCCATATGTACACAAAGTCATCATCCTCCACCCCAAACACTCCATTTTCTGCCCACTTCTCTTCCTCTTGTATTCTTTGTGATTTCTCTCTCTTTAGAGGGACCCATAAGGGGAGTTTACACCCTAAAATGATAAGCATTTTGAGATGAGTCTATAGGCACCAAAATCATCTAGAACGGTGGAATATCTCAAGAGAAAAATCAAAAAGAAAACCGATGCGAATAGTAACTTTCTTTCTCTCAAGCTTTCTTTTTTGGGAAATTTTATTTTTCACGGGTTCCTAGATGTTGTAGAGCATGTATCTGGGCTCGTAATAATTTTTTAACTTTAAGATTATTTTATATTATTTATTAAAGTTCATACCCTTTAATATAAGTAGGCAAAATGACAACCCAAGCCTCTCGAGGCAAGGAGAAGGCTTAAGCTAAATTTAGGGGTCCCGTATGATCTTGTTAGTAAGTGTAATCATTTTGATTTAGCTTAAATACT